>CAIGQQ010011173.1:5919040-5936330 GCA_903798035.1 Danio albolineatus
ACCAAAGGTAATGTTAGGTTTCCAAAAAGAAAACTCAGGAGGGGATAATGCCAAAACAACAAACAAATTCTCTAACTGATTAAGGAAGCAACTTTCTAAACTCTCAAAATAAAAATTAAAAAGAAGAACAAAGATCTTACCTTGCTCCCTCTCTACCAGAAACAGGAGAAAAAAATAAAAAAATAAATGTATCAACCCAAAAAGTGACATCCACCTCCGTACTGCTCCAAGAAAGATGAACCAAAACCAAAAGTATTGAGTAGAAATAGCAAAGGGAATTTAAAGTCAATTGTTTTACTATATTGTTCACTAACAATAAGATTTTTAACTTTCAACAAGTATCCCAATTTTATAGGCACAAAAGCTAGTCTGGAGCAGGAGAACCAAGTGAGAGCAGCCTTAGCCAGCTAGTGTGTCTTTCTTTGTTCTCACTGCCGCATGCACCAGCTACTTAATTGCCAACAGGTGAGACAAGCTTGAGAGAGAGATAGAGATAGAGAGAGAACAAAAGCAAAAGTTGGCGGTTCATTCTGCTGTGGCGACCCCAGATTAATAA
The DNA here is from genome assembly GCA_903798035.1 of Danio albolineatus. NCBI lineage: Eukaryota > Metazoa > Chordata > Actinopteri > Cypriniformes > Danionidae > Danio > Danio albolineatus. The sequence goes on from CAIGQQ010011173.1 coordinate 5,919,597, forward strand.
GGGAACCAAACCGAAAAGAATAGGAATTAATGAATATATATAATTTATGTGTGAATATATATATTGTTGTGCGTATATATATTTATGTATATATCCAATCCATTACAAATATGTCAAGAAATTAAATATAAAAGAAATGCGTTGAATGTGTAAGGAAATATGTTGACAGGACACGTAACATAAGCAACATAAGTATATTCCATAGCTGGACACACACGGAAATTGCGCTTGTAGAATTACACAGATTTCGCAGATTTTTAGCCCATCATTGATTCTATTTATTTACTTGTGTAAATGTACTGTATTTTTATTTATTTATATATTTATAGTTTTTTTTATTAATTTCGGTAATACTACTGACTAATATGAAAATATTCATATGATTTATTTACAATACAGTTTCAATACAGTAATATTTTCTGTCTTTTAGTAGATATTTTATATGAGAGGCTTGCTTTGTTTACCAAATAAAGTGAATCTAATTGGATTCACATTGTAAACTTTAAATAAAAGTTAAAAATGTATTACTTTTTGTTTCATATATTAAGGTTTTTGTTATGATACTCCTAAAATCATTCCACATAAATCCGCAGATTTTTAACAAAATTTTGCACAAGAAATAGCAAAAAATGTATTATATAGATAGAAAAAAATATATATATGTGTATACATACATACAGACAGACAGACAGACAGACAGACAGACAGACAGACAGACAGACAGACAGATAGATAGATAGACAGACAGACAGACAGACAGACAGACAGACAGACAGACAGACAGACAGACAGATAGATAGAAAGGTATAAACACACACACATATACAAAAGCACAGTGGAGGAAATAAATAAGTATTCAAAATATCACCATTTTTCTCAGAAAACATATTTCTAAATGTGCCGTTGACTTTAAGTTTCCGGATGTTGATAACAACCAAAGAAATCTATATATGCAAAGAAAACAAATCTAATTAGTTTACAAATCAAGTTGTAATAAAATTAAATGAGACAGGGGAAACAGTGTTGAACACATGAAGAAAGGGAGGTGTAGAAAGGACGATAACCGGGTTCAAGGTATACCGCGGTTTGGAAAAGTCAAGGTTTTTATACCGCCAAAACTTTCAGCTATATTTCTGCTAAGGTATGTGTAAGATGTTTTTATTTTAAAATTTTGTTTGTTTTTTAGGTGTAAATTGTAAAGTGTTTTTGAAACAAATGAAGACCGCAGAAGTCAATGATTTACTTGAATTATTTATCCTGGCATGTTTACTGCTCCAAAATACTTTAAATGTTTCTCAAAATGAAATATTTTGTGTTCAAAGGGGAAAAAGGTTTTGTTTTTTAGCCAGACATTTAAAAAAAGAATATATTTTAGAGCAGTGGTCACAATACCGTCATACCATGAAACCGTGATATTTTTATCCGAGGTTATCGTACTGTTAGAATCTTATACCGGCCCATGCCTATATTAAACATAATGTTTTTATCATATGTTTTTTGTTTACTTTTATTTTTATGTTTGTATTGTTTGGGTTTTTCCAAAATTTTGTTCAATCCCATGTCAACAACTCCATTGGACATATTCGAATTATTAGCCCCTTTTTTATTTATTTTTTAAATTTTATTATGTATTTCCCAAATAATGTTTAACAGAGCAAGGAAATTTTCACAGTATGTCTGATAATATTTTTTCTTCTGGAGAAAGTCTTATTTGTTTTATTTCGGCTAGAATAAAAGCAGTTTTACATTTTTTAAAAAACATTTTAAGTTCAATATTATTAGCCCCTTTAAGCTAATTTTTTTTCAATAGTCTACAGAACAAACCATCCTTGTACAGTAACTCGCCTAATTACCCTAACCTGCATAGTTAACCTAATTAACCCAGTTAAGCCTTTAAATGTCACCTTAAGCTGTATACATGTATATGTGTGTATATGTGTATATATGTATGTATGTGTGTGTGTGTACAGAATTGACAGTAAAGCAGAACAATCTAAATTCATTCCTAAGGGTGGTTGTGTAAAGCTTGAATGACTGGTCGACCATAACCAAGACGGTGGAGCTTGTAAAACTGTCAGTGTTCATCCGTGATTTCTACACCTCCGGATCATAGTTCTAAATCTGCTTTAACAATTCTGAGGCTCTTTTCTAGTCACTTTTGTCAAAGTCGGGTCACAAATATCTCGTCCAGTATCCTTCTAGGGCTAACAGCAGAACCAAAGGGCATCCTGACTGTCTGTAATGAAGCAAAATGCTTTCCCTTCTGCTGTGTGACTGTCTCTCTCTCTATCAGACAGAGAGAAACTCAAGCCTGGGTTTCAGATTCCCTAGAGGACGTGTTGTAGGTCAATTCAAATCTGTATACAACACAGCAAGAGGTTTGATTGGGTCTCTCCATCTCTCTTTGACTCGTCTGCTCAATGATACCACACTGCATCCTGAGGTGAAGTTATTCAACCAGAGTTGACTGTTATTTTAACCCAGCGTCTCGTGCCAGCGCAGCGATCAAATGTGGAGCCGCAGTCAGATTAGAAATCAACCCTTATCTAATCTCCACCTGCGCTCCTCTAATATTCATAGGGTGTCAAGATCAAATGTAGGAATATCTGATGTTTAAAGGGAATCATGGATAAAAATAGAATTAAACCTGATTTAATGATGCAAACTGAGCTCAGTTTCAGTCAAGGCTTCTCAAGTTGGTCTGGTGTTTGTTCTGTATGGTAGGGAAATTAAATGAAATATGCCTATTCTATATTTAAATAAAATCAATAATGCAAATAATCATGAAAATAATAATAATAAGGGTCACACTTTATTTTGATGGTCCGTTTCCATTGCAACTAATTCTCATTAGATTATCAGTAGGTTGCTGATAGGTTGTGGTTAGGGGTAGGGTTAGTGTAAGTTGACATGTACAAAGTTTCTAATAGTCTGTTAAATGTCAGTATCAAGAGATATTAAGTAGACGGTCTACTAATACTCAAATGGACCATCGAAATAAAGTGTTACTATAATAATTATGATGATAATTATGATGATGATTATTCATTCAATCATTTTCATTTCAGCTTAGTCCCTTTATTAATCTGGGGTCGCCACAGCGGAATGAACCGCTAACTTATCCAGCATTTGTTTTATGCAATAAAACAATTTTAGCTTATCTAATTCACCTATAGCGCATGTCTTTGGACTGTAGGGGAAACCGGAACACCCGGAGAAAACCCACGCAAACATGGGAAGAACATGCAAGAAGAACTGACCCAGCCGAGCTCCGAACCTGCGACCTTCTTGCAGTGAGGTGACAGCGCTACCCACTGCGACACCACACCACCCTATTTATTATTATTATTATTATTATTATTATTATTATTATTATTATTATTATTATTATTATTATTATTATTAATATTATTGTTATAAAAATAGATATTTCTAATTGACCATATATTAGCAGTAAAATAGTCTGAATGCATTTTTAATTTATTAAATCGATGAATGGGTGGATGGTAGGGTTGGGTAGATAGATAGACGATGTCATCGTCCATTGCCGATGTCCGATAGACATCACGATGCTGAGCCGGCATCGCCGATCCGCCCTACCCCTGTCGCTAAACCTGTCATGAAAAAAACACACTTAGGCCCTGTGTTCGGGAGATCATAACCGGTTTATAAATGAAAACCAGGGGGGGGGGAGGGGGGATTGGGGTGCTCGGGGGGGCTCACTGTTGGAAAACTGCCCAATCTGGCAACACTGCCAGAGTCAAAAAGTGATTGACAAGTGGTCATTTGTGTGTAACTTATCTTTATTTATTTAGTTAGTTATTTAGTTATGGGAAAACAAAGACCATGCGGGTCAGGTAATTGAAAATGGTAGGCTACAAATATTTAATTCTTTATGAATGAATTAATTATTCATAAATAATTAATTCACTGCCTCCTATGATGACGATGCCATCATCCATTGCAATGTTTCACATTAGACATTGTATGATGCCAAATTGGTCGACATCGCTCAACACTAATGGATGGATGGATGGATAGATAGAGCATCTGAATTATAGTAAAAAATAAGATATAATTGGGCGCCACAGTGGCGTAGTGAGTCGCATGTTCGCCTCACAGCAAGAAGGTCGCTGGTTCGAGCCTCGGCTGGGCCAGTTGGCATTTCTGTGTGGAGTTTGCATGTTCTCCCCGTGGTTGCGTGGGTTTCCTCCAGGTGCTCTGGTTTCCCCCACAAGTCCAAAGACATGCGGTACAGGTGAATTGGTAAGCTAAATTTTCCGTAGTGTATGAGTGTGATTGAATGTATGGATGTTTCCCAGAGATGGGTTGCGGCTGGAAGGGCATTCAACAAAATGCTGGATAAGTTGGCGGATCATTCCACTGTGGCGACCCCGGATTAATAAAGGAACTAAGCTGACAAGAAAATGAATGAATGAATGAATAAGATATAATTATTAAATTGTATGAAATAAAATATATTTGCTGTGTTAATCAGTTACTGCTAATGTAAAAATTAATGGCGTCATGGTGGCACAGTGGGTAGCACAATCACCTCATAACAAGAAGGTGGTGGGTTTCCTCTGGGTGATCCGGTTTGCCCCACAAGCCCAAAGACATGCACAATAGGTGAATTGGGTAGGCTAAATTGTCCGTTGTGTATGTGTGTGAATGAATGTTCATGGGTGTTTCCCAGTGATGGGTTGCAGCTGGAAGGGCATCCTCTGCGCAAAACAAATGATGGATAAGTTGGCGGTTCATTCCGCTGTGGTGACCCCAGATTAATAAAGGGACTAAGCTGAAAAGAAAATGAATGAAGGAATGAATATTAATTCATTATCTGTATTATTAAATGAGGTTCGTAAATATGTGTGTGTATTTACTTGTGAATAATAATTACGCCAAAAATATATATGCAGATTTAAGCTTTTAAATTTTGTATTTCGACTTTTATACAATACTTGTATAAAATATTATTTAAATCTAAAAAAAGAAGAGATAAAAGTATACAAAAATGTAGCCGTGATGAGCTAATGTGATATTTTTATACAACAATGATCCTTGATGTCTCTCGTTTGAAACAAACACACACAAACCCAGCACTCTGAAGTCTCTGAAGTAACACCTCGACGTTACCAGTTCACATCAGAAGCTCCATGATTGGCTGGTTTACTGTGTGTTTTCTGTTGGCTCCACCCACTCTATAGTTAGAGCACGGTCATTTCCTTCAGCTTAGTCCCTTATTTGTGGGTCGCCAGAGCGGAATGAACCACCAACTATTCCAGCATATGTTTTATGCAGCGGATAACCTTCCAGCCGCAACCTAACACTGGGAAACATCCATACACACTCACATTCACACACATTCATACACTATGGCAAATTTAGTTCATCCAATTCACCTAAAGCGCATGTCTTTGGACTGTGGGGGAAACCAGAGCACCCGGAGGAAACCCACGCCTACATGGGGAGAACATACAAACTATTCTATTATAGATATGCTCTATAGACCATTTCAATGTGGCAATGTCACTGGCCCATGAACATTTCCTGCTTGTTGTCAAACAATTTCATTACTGTACCAAGAGGCAATTTAATCATATCTTAACGTTATAACAGCCGTCATTACATTATTTATCAATACGTGGACATTTTTGGACTCTTGGAAGCTATGAAAATTAAAAAATGTAATACAGGAAATAGGCTAGGACCATTGTTATTGTTTACATCCCTCAAAATGGTCTATATCTAATCCAAATTTAATAATGATAATACTATTAATAATGATGAAACGTATGAAATTATACAAAAATGTGGCCATGATGTGCCATTGTGATATTTTTATCTAACAATTATCCTTGATGTGTCTCGTTTGAAGCTTGCAGTGATTCCGTCTGTGACTTTTTCACCTCTTCGCTAATTAGAAAGGCATGCAAACACTCACTCCCTCACACACACACACACACTGAGGCACAAACATACACAGACAAACATAAACAACACCCAGCAGTCTCTAAAGTAACACCTCGATGTTACCAGTGAACACATCAGAAGCTCCATGATTGGCTGGTTTACTGTGTTTTCTGCTGGCTCCGCCCACTCTATAATTAGAGCAAGGTGACGATGTGGAGGAGCTGATTGGATTGAGGGATTAGCAGCTGTCAGCTGTGCAGAATGAATGAACAGAACAGTGAGACATGTCCACCGCTCGAGAGTGACTCCAACACAATCCACAACACAAATGAAACATGATGTCGTTTACACTGCTTTTAGTTAGCAATGTTACAGTTTGAGCATGTAAAAGAGTTCGGGAAAGAACAAAGTGTGTTATTCAAATATGTCAGTAAACTCAGAATTCTGAATGAACTCAAATGCCTTCCTTAGATTTGAGTTTTCTTCCAGAATGAATATATTTAATGTGTAAATTGAAGTAAATCCCACACGATAATGTTAAGCTTAGTTGAGTATTGTTACGGTGCACTCAAGTCATGTCGCATAAATCATATTTATGAGTTAAAGTACAAAGTAATAGTTATTACAATTTGCTTGAACCTGGAGTTTCCAAGGGGGCGGTATGTCAGTGAAAAATATGACATAATCACCGATCCATAAAAGAGATTTGTATACTATTACGCATAGTATTCTATATAGATCAGCAGACTGATTAATGGATGCATCCAGGAGGTTGTTATCGCAGAATAAAGCCTGACAGGTTTATCAGCAGCCCGGTGAGAAGCGAAGCACTATTGTATAAGGCTGAAGGGCTTTATTTTGTGAAAACAACCACGCGGATGTACTGTATTCCACTTATTGCATGGCTACTTGCCACAAAATGTAAAATCAGAGACAAAACATTGTTCTGAGCCGAAATGGTTGATTAATTCTTTAATTAAATGAAAATCTGGCAGAAACAAAAACAGCTAAATGGAGTATATACACTAACCTGTGCATTATTCAGTCACAAGATGGCATAAAACAGTGAAAAATGTAAAGCTGACAGAAACTAAACTGGGGGAGTGGAGTATACACTGACTTGCATATTATCGAGTCACAATATGGCGCCAACCAATCTAAATTGCAAAGCTAACAGATATGAATACAGCTGAATGGAGTATACACAAACATGCACATTTTTTAGTCACAAGATAGCGCCAAAGAGTCAAAAAAGCAAAGCTGACTGAAACGGAAATAGCTGATGGAGTATACACTAACCTGTGCATTATCCAGTCACAAGATGGCGCCAAACAGTCAAAAATGCAAAGCTGACAGAAATGAATACAGCTGAATGGAGTATACACTAACCTGTGCATTATTCATACACAAGATGGTGCCAAACAGTCAAAAATGCAAAGCTGACAGACATAAAAACAGCTGAATGGAGTATACACTAACCTGCGCATTATCCAGTCACAAGATGGCACCAAACTGTCAAAAATGCAAAGCTGACAGAAACGAAACTGGCTGAATGGAGCATATACTAACATATCCTAAGGGGATTCGAAGTTTTCGGATAAGCCTGTGTTATTCAGTGGTTGTTATCTCAGAATAACATACCTTTAAATGCCGTGACTGACCAATCAGAATCGATTTTCTTATTTTGTCGTTTACACTTCTTTTAGTGAGCAATGTTACAGTTTGAGCATGTAAAAGAGTTTGGGAAAGAACCAAGGGAGTTATTCAAATATGTCAGTAAACTCAGAATACTGAATGAACTCAAATGCCTTCATTAGACTTGAGTTTCCTTCCAGAACGAACATATTTAATGTGTAAATTTAAATAAATCCCACCCTGTAAGGTTAAGTTGTGTTAACGTGCACTCAAGTCACATCGCATAAATCATATTTTTGAGTTAAAGTACAAAGTAACAGTTACAATTTGCTTAAACCTAGAGTCCCCAAGGTGGCGGTATGTCAGTGAAAAATATGACATAATCACCAATCCATAAAAGAGATTTGTATACTATTACGCATAGTATTCTATATAGATCAGCAGACTGATTAATGGATGTATCCAGGAAGTTGTTATCGCAGAATAAAGCCTGACAGGTTTATCAGCAGCCCGGTGAGAAGCGAAGCACTATTGTATAAGGCTGAAGGGCTTTATTCTGTGAAAACAACCACGTGGATGTATTGTATTCCACTTATTGCATGGCTTCTTGCCACAATATGTAAAATCAGAGACGAAGTGGTTGATTAATTCTTTAATTAAATGCAAATCTGGCTGAAATGAAAAAAGCCTAATGAAGTATACTCTAACCTGTGCTTTATACCATCACAAGATGGCGCCAAACAGTCAAAAATGCGAAGCTGACAGAAATGAAAACAACTGAATGGAGTATACACTAACCTGAGCACTATCCAGTCACAAGATGGCGCCAAACAGTCAAAAACACAAAGCTGACACAAATGAAAACAGCTGAATGGAGTATACACTAACCTGCGCATTATACAGTCACAAGATGGCCCAAAACACTCAAAAATGCAAAGCTGACTGAAACAGAAATAGCTGATGGAGTATACACTAACCTGTGCATTATCCAATCACAAAATGACTCCACCACAATCCACAAGACAAATCAAACATGACTCAGGTTGTAATTAAGGAGACCTTATTATGTCGTTCACACTTCTCTTAGTGAGCAATGTTACAGTTTGAGCATGTAAAAGAGTTCGGGAAAAAACAAAGGGAGTTATTCAAATATTCAGAATTCTGAATGAACTCAAATGCCTTCATTAGACTTGAGTTTTCTTCCAGAACGAACATATTTAATGTGTAAATATAAATCACCACCACCCAATTAGGTGGAGCTTAGTTGAGTTTTGTTACGGTGCATTGAAGTCACGTTGCACAAATCATATTTAGGAGTTAAATTCCACCACAAGGATGTTATTATAAATTGTATGCTCAATTTGCTTTAACTCGAGTTTCTGAGTTGGGGGCATGTCAGTGAGAAATGTGGCATAATCTTTGATCTATAATAGAGAATTGTATACTATTACATGTCGTATTATATATAGATCAGTAGGCTGAACTAATGGATGCATCCAGGGGGTTGATCCATCGATAATTTCCCTATTTGAGGCTTTTGATTGGTCAATATGAATTTACGTTTAGGAGTATATCACCACCTGTTGCTTTGGAATGCTTTGTTGACAGTGCTTCGTAGTGTTTTTTTTTTTTTAAGCTGTGCGTATGGGGATGAGATTTATTTTTTTTTAAGAAGGCGGTAAACCTTAAGTTAAAATATCTGTGCATCTTTGAACATGGTCTTAGTGTCTACTATACTATAGCTAATGAATTGTTGTTTTTACTGGATGTAAAAACAACAACAAAAAACACAAGACTTTCTTAAATGCAACTCAAATATACGAAACACTCACAGTTTTAAAGTCGTTAATAATGTGACATGAGCCCTTTAATACCAGCTAACAAAATGATGAAACTCCGCCCCTTTCAGTTTCCAGTGTTATAATAGGATGCTCTGTCAGGAAATATACTCTCTCTCGCTCCCCCTAACACCCTTTCTCTCTCTCTCTCTCTCTCTCTCTCTCTCTCTCTCTCTCTCAATGATCTTGCTGTTCATAAAATGTTCTAGTGCTGCTATAATCTGCTATGGCTCACTGTGTGGTTTCTATGGTAAAGGAATTTAATTAAATTCTTGTCATTTAGTTCGTAAGCCCACAATTTATCTCGCTCTCTAAAACTTAAAGGCATCTCAGCGGCTTTCCGCAGCAACACCTAATATAGTTAATGAGTGTAGATCTCCCACGAGGGCCTGGGATAAATGGGAGCTTGTTGTGAAGGATAAAAAGAGAATGTGAACGTATAATTTAATGAAGGAATTCTCATAACTTTTACAATTGTTTTATGAGATGTTTCATTTTAATTTATTTTATTGTGACTACTTTTTAATGAAATTACTTCTATGCTGTATTTTCAAATAAATAGTAAGGTGGGTTATTTTGCTTTATTCTGTGGGCTGCGCAGTGACTCTGTGGTAAGCACTGTCGCCTTACAGCAAGAAGGCCAATGGTTTTAGTCTCAGCTGGTGCAGTTGGCACTTCTATATGGAGTTTTTTTTAATGCAGTAAGGTACTAATTTTGTAATGTAGTAATTAAACTATTTAAGTCACAAAGAAAATTCTGTCAATTAGGTAATGATTAAAAAAAATTGTGAATTGACACTCACCGGCCACTTTATTAGGTACACCTGTCCAACTGTTTGTTACCGCAAATTTCTAATCAGCCAGTCACATGACAGCAACTCAATGCATTTACCCATGTAAACATGGTCAAGACGATCTGCTGCAGTTCAAATCGAGCATTAGAATGTGGAAGAAAGGTGATTTAAGTGACTTTGAACATGGTTGTTGGTGTCAGACGGGCTGGTCTCAGTATTTCAGAAACTGCAGATCCACTGAGATTTTCACGCACAACCATCTCTAGGTTTCACCAACAGTAACTCAAATTACCACTTGTACAACTAAAGTATGCAAAAGAGCATCTCTGAATGCACAACAGATCAAACCTTTAGGGCGGAAGGGCTACAGCAGCAGAAGACCACACCGGGTACCGCTCCTGTCAGCTAAGAACAGGAAACTGAGGCTACAATTCGCTCAGACTCACCAAAATTGGACAATAGAAAATTGGAAAAAATGTTGCCTGGTCTTATGAACCTCAATTTCTGCTGCAACATTCGGATAGTTGGATCACAATTTGGCATCAACAACATGAAAGCATGGATCCATCCTGCCTCAATCCAATAGAGCACCTTTGGGATGTGGTGGAACGGGAGATTCGCATCATGGACGTGCAGCCGACAAATCTGCAGCAACTGCATGATGCTGTCATGTCATTATGGACCAAAATCTTCCAAATATCCAGTACCTTATTGAGTCTAAGCCATGAAGGATTAAGGCAGTTCTGAAGGCAAAAGGGGGTCCAAACCCAGTACTAGTAAGGTGTACCTAATTAAGTGGCCCTGTGAGTGTAATATTTACTCATTAAAATAGATAAATTGCCTATAAATTCGATGTTAGGTTCAGCATGAGAAAAGTAACAAATTTAATCACGCATAGAAAAATCAATGTTAAACTCAAATATTGATGTAAAACAAACAGATAAATCAGACCAAGACACTTAAACGTGGGCATTTGACAAATGAGGATGAACAAATTCAGATATTTCATTCCTGAGAGCATGTGTGCTGACATCACTTCCTGTTTTTGTTTTTCAGTGGGAATGTTCATGGTTCTTCCTCCTGTGCTGTTCGTTTCTCCTCCTGCTGGTCTGGTCCTACTTCTGGTTGGAGGCTCGTAATGACTATAATGAGTTCAACTGGTGAGTTCAGCCTGTGTTTGGAGGAACCTGCTGTGTTTCAGGGACATCGGCTGCTCATTATCTGAACCCTGCTGTGCGCCTGACATCAACACTACCATTGCACATTTCACTGCTTGTTTTACTATAAGTTTAGTAAATAGTTTAATGAAATGTTCCACTTTTTTGGATATAGGCTCGTTTTAGAAGAACCTAGTATTAAAAAGTTGAGTTTGACCATATTTGAGTCCATTCAGCCGATCTCCGGGTCTTTCCGGAGAACTTTTAGCTTAGCTTAGCATAAATCATTGAATCGGATTAGACCATTAGCATCTCGCTTTAAAAAAATGTGAAAATAGTTTTGTGAATTTTCTTATTTAAAGCTTGACTCTGTAATGGTGCAAGACTAAGACTGACGGAAAAAAGAAAAGTTGCTATTATCTTTGATTGCCCTTCGTGAAGTATTTGGTTCATTTAATTTCAATTAATAGACAACATGCTTTCACTTTCATATTTGACGTGAAACGCACATTTACCGGTGGGAATGATGACATCACGCCCTACTCATACTTCTCTCTTCATTAGGAAATATATGCCTAATACATATCCATAATACACTGTGATATAGCCAGGCTCAGATCGTTTTGCTTTCTCACTACAATGGATCCGCTCCAGAGTTCGTTTCAATCGAGCCGAGACAACCTCATTCAGGCGATCTTGGACCGAGTGATTTGGCGCGGATCCAAGCGCGATTGCTGGATTCACATATGCCAAACGAACTGCGCTGACTGAGGAAACGAGACAGGTTCTGAAGCAAAAGTCCAGGTGTGAAAGCACCTTTAGTATACGACATAACTGGAGTCTGGCTTTAAGTAGGAAAATTGTAAAAACTTTTTTTTTATTTTGGAGCGAGATGCTAATGGTCTAATCCAATTCAATGATCTATGCTAAGCTAAGCTAAACATGCTCCAGCCAGCCCCAAAGATTCTCTGAATGCATTCAAAAATGGTAACTGTTTAACTATAGGGTGGTTGTAAACTAAACCTATTTCCAAAAGAATTGAAGTGAAGGTTTACCGTTCATTGTATTTCCGAAAACTGTATTGCATAATTAATTGAACATACTGAGGGCTGTAAAGCATCTTTCTCGCTGGGTGTGTGAGAGCTGTTGCTGGTTTTGTTTCTCTGGCAGGTTGTTATATAATCGTTCAGCCGTTTGGAAGGATGGCACCGTCCCTATTCTCGCCACAACACTCACAGGATTCACTTACACTGCATTTTTAATGGTGAGCGCTCTTCACACACGCACATGTGACAGAGAAAGACGGCAGCGCAGTTAAACTGTTAATGGCCTTTTAATTGACACATTAACATGGTGAAACCGTGACTGACTAAACATTTCTTCACTATTGTGGATGATTACATTGGCGTTTATGTTTTAAGAGTTTAACCTCAAGTTCTCTAAATGGCACACACCCATTTGCTCTGTCCATTCTTTCTTTCATTCATCCAAAACTCTGTCCGTCTTTCCATATCTTTCATCCCAGTCTCTGTTTTGATCCATTCAATTATCTATCCTTTTTTTACAATTACAATTTTGTTTGTCCAGTCAATCTCTACATATCTCTCAGATTTTTTGGGTCACTCCATCCATCCATCCATCCATCCATCCATCCATCCATCCATCCATCCACCCAACCAATCTAGCTATCCCTCTATGTAGTCATCCATCCATCCTCTATACATGTACCCAAAGAGTCCACAGTGGTACCTCAAAGGTGCATATTCGTACACAAAAGTGCCTAAAAAGTACCTTTGAGGTACCATTATAGACATTCAGATACAAATATGTACCTTTTGAAAAGGTACTGCCCCAGTGACAGCTCCTGTACCTTTATTTCTGAGAGTGTGTGAACTCAGATGATAACAACAGTTAATCTAAATAATTAGGCCTACCTAAAATAAAGCTTAAATTAGCATTAGACGCAATTACTGTGAAACCAAAATTATTCATCAGACTATAATCGTACAACCAAAATTTATAATTGTTGCATCCATAATTGTTATGCAGTTCAAAACACATGAATGTGTCTGAATGTAGAAAAAGCCTACTTAAACAATACACTGCTTTTGTTGTGCTTTGAAATAAAACATTTGAAGGTTTGTTAAAAAAGCCACATTGTAAAATGCAGTGATATTATGTAGTTTCAAAATACAACATACATACATTTTAATGTAGAAAAAGCCTACGTGGGTGTCTTAAGGAGCAAAAATGCAACATATGTAGTTGCGTCCTCACTCATATTGCAAGTCATACCTCTCCGGCCCTTCGTTTGGGATGCAATTCATGAACCGGCCCCCACGACAAACTAATTGAATAGCCCTGATCTACAGTATACAGCCATCCTTCCATCCATGCATGCATCAACCAACCAACCATCCATCGATCCATCCATCATCCATTCATTCATGCATCCAACCATCCATCCATCATTTGTTAATTCTTACCTCCAACCATCCGTTTAGTCATGTATCCAACTCTCCATCCATCCATTCATGCATCCATCCATCCATCATCCATGCATCTATTCATGCATCCATACATGCATCTAATCATGCATTCAACTATCCATCCATCATCTGTTCATTCTTACATCCATCCATCCATCCCATCTGTTCATCCATCCATCCCATCTCATCTGTCCATCCATCCATCCATCCCATCCCATCTGTTCATCCATCCATCCCATTTTATCCATTCCATCTCATCCATCCCATCTCATCCATCTGTCCATCCGTCCCATCTGTTCATCCATTCATCCATACATCCATCCATCAATCCCATCTCATCTGTTCATCCGTCCATCCATCCCATTCATCCATCCATCCATCCATCCATCCATCCATCCATCCATCCATCCATCCATCCATCCATCCATCCATCCATCCATCCATCCATCCATCCATCCATCCATCCATCCATCCATCCATCCATCCATCCATCCTATAAATAACTCTTTATCTCTCTCTGTCTATTATTTAGCCAATGTATATGTATATTAAAATATATATGATAGTTTATACAATAATTAAAGTTTTTTATATATATATATATATATATATATATTGCTTAATTCTTTATTCTCATTTTCACAGATTCTTGCACTTTGTCACATTGCACTTGGGCAGCAGCTTAACTTGTACTGGATCCATAAGGTGAGACTGAACTGCTACATAAGCCTGTTTAAGTCTATATCTAGAGCGGATGTGCATCAAAACTGGTTTTATTTCCTCAACACAGATTGCAGTCTTGGCTGTTTTTCTCACCACCATAACAGGAGTGGTGTCCATTGATGATTTCTGGCAGGACGAATGGGACATTGTCATCATTTCACTACAGGTTGGATTGGAGTATTCAGTCCTTATTTACATCAGTTTTTCAGAGGGATTTTAAGTGCAATCCTCCTGATGTAGTTCACAGGGCCGTTCCTGCACATTGGGGCCTTGGCAGCGGTCACAGCACTCGGGTGGGTCATCGCCAGTCAGGTGGTACGTGGAGAAAGATCAAGTGAGTTAAAGATCATGTGAGGAAAAAATGGTAAATTGGCATAAAACAAAAACTCTAGTATTGCTCAGTCTACATTATTTCACATCCAATCATCCTAAAACAGCAGCAAGGTCAACAAAAATATTGCTATATTTCCAATGTTTCTTAAGCATAATATCAGTATAGGTGACACGGTGGCTTAGTGGTTAGTGGTTAGCACTGCCACCTCACAACAAGACAATTACTGGTTTGAGAGTTCCAGTTTACCCCACTGTCCAAAGACATACTCTACAGGGGAATTGAATAAGTTGGCTGCAGTGTATGGATGTTTCCCAATACTGGGTTGCAGCTGGGAGGGCATCTGCTGTGTAAAACATATATCGGAATAGTTGGCGATTCATTACGCTGTGGCGAATCCTGATAAATAAGTGACTAAGCCGAAAAGACAATGAATGAATGGATATCAGCATATATAAGATGTATTGCATGTTAAATATTATATTCACAGTGTATTAAAGTGAATCTTGTGATACTGAAGCCTGGAGAAAAATCTGTTTTTAATTACAGGATTTAATTGCATTTTTAAATATATTCAAATAGTTAATAGGTATTTTAATTTGCAATCATATTTCAGAATATTTATGATTTTACTCTGTTTTGGTAAAATAAAAACAACCTTGATGAGCAGAAGAGTACATTTTTTGCATGTTGGTCCAGGTTTTAACACCCAAAAATACAAAAAAAAAAAAAGTTAAATATTGCTAAATGATTCTTAAGGCATCAGATCATATTACTGGAGTACTTTCGCTGAAAAGTCAGCTTAGAATAATAAACATACATAAATCATTCTTATGGATACTATTATTATTATTATTATCATTATTATTATTATTATTATTATTATTATTATTATTATTATTATTGTTTTAAATTATTTATTAAGATTTAATATTATTAGTAGTATTTATAATCATTATTATTATTATTTATAATTATTATCATTTTCATCACTATTTATTTTTTATTAATATGATTTTAAATTTATATTATTTTATTATTATCATAGCTGGGCATCACGGTGGCTCAGTGGGCAGCACAATCGCCTCACAGCAAGAAGGTCGCTGGTTCGAACCTCAGCTGGGCCAATTGGCATTTAAATGTGGAGTTTGATATTATTAGTAGTATTTATAATAATAATTATTATTATTTTTAATTATTATCATTTTCATTTTCATTATTTTTTAAAACATTTTATTATTATTATTATGTTTTTTTATTATTATCATTGCTGGGCATCACAGTGGCACAGTGGGTAGCACAATCGCCTCACAGCAAGAAGGTCGCCGGTTCGAGCCCTCGGCTGGGCCAGTTGGTATTTCTGTGTGGAGTTTGCATGTTCTCCTCATGTTCACGTGGGTTTCCTCCAGGTGCTCTGGTTTCCCCCACAGTGCAAAGACGTGGTACAGCTGAATTGAATAAGCTAAATTGGCCGTATATGTGTGTGAAAGCAAGAGTGTATGGGTGTTTTCCAGTGTTGGGTTGCGGCTGGCAGGGCATCCGCTACGTAAAACATATGCTGGATAAGTTGACAGTTCATGCCGCTGTGGTGACCCCTGATTAATAAAGGGACTTTAATTAGCCGAAAAGCCTGCTAATTAGCAAACTCATGTGGAACTGAATCTGTTCTCATTTCGGAGTCTGTTATGGTCCACCGGAGGTCGCATTTTAGTCATGGACGCATGCTTTCAATAAGTATAATCATTGCTATTATTATTATTATTATTATTATTATTATTATTATTATTATTATTATTATTATTATTATTTATTATTATTATTATTATTATTATTATTATTATTATTATTATTATT
>CAIGQQ010011173.1:5936340-5950570 GCA_903798035.1 Danio albolineatus
TTATTATTATTATTATTATTATTATTATTATTATTATTATTATTATTTATTATTATTATTATTATTATTATTATTATTGGCGCCACGGTGGCCTAGTGGTTAGCACGTTCGCCTCACAGCAAGAAGGTCGCTGGTTCGATCCCCGGCTGGGCCAGTTGGCATTTCTGGAGTTTGCATGTTCTCCCCGTGGTTGCGTGGGTTTCCTCCGGGTGCTCCGGTTTCCCCCACAGTCCAAAGATATGCGTACAGGTGAATTGGGTAGCTAAATTGTCCGTAGTGTATGAGTGTGAATGACAATGTATGGGTGTGTTTCCCAGAGATGGGTTGTGGCTGGAAGGGCATCCGCTGCGTAAAACAAATGCTGGATAAGTTGGCGGTTCATTCCGCTGTGGCGACCCCGGATTAATAAAGGGACTAAGCCGAAAAGAAAATTAATGAATGAATATTATTATTATTATTATTATTTATTTATTATAATTAATTATTATTATTATTATTTATTATTATTATTATTTATTATTGTTATTATTATTATTATTATTATTATTATTATTATTATTATTATTAAATATTATTATTATTAATATTATTATTTTTTTTTATTAATTGTTTTTCTTTTTTCATTTAATTTATTATTTTATTTTTAATATAAATTAAACTTTAATTTAGTTAATTTTTCCTATTTGAATGAACTGTATTATGTATGTTTTTTTATCATACCTTCTGTCATGGCAGCACACTGTTTTTGACACACTCACCTGTCTGCATGTTTGTCCAGGGCTCCAGGTTGTAACTTTAGCAGTTTATGCGCTCATTCTGCTGGTTTTGTATGTGGTTCCCCTGTTCATCTCCTCTCCCTGCATTATGGACCGCTCCAAACTGGGCCCTCGTCCTGCTGTCATTGGTCGTCGCGGAGCTCCGATGGTGAGTTTCATAAGAGTCCTGCATCTGTGACAGGGTTTATTTGTGGCTCCCAGTTAGAAAGATCTGGAAGGATTGAAAGCGACACACTCTAAACATTAAGCTGATTGTATGATGATGCTTAAACCTGTGTGTTGGCCTTCCTCTGAGGGTTGTTAACTCTCATTACACACTCTCTCTCTCTGTCAGCTCGCTCCAGAACACACTCTCATGTCCTTCAGTAAAGCACTGCAGCAGAAAGTCGCTGCCCTGGAAGCAGATGTTACAATCAGGTATTCTTTTTGATTTGATTTAATTTGTTTTATTTTAACCACAGCCTTTCCAGTTCCTCTAGGATTGTGGAAGTGCAATGTTTATTGAGATTAATAAATGTAAAATATTTGTGTGTGTATTTTACAGCAAAACACAAGAAAAGCTATAGTAAAATCAGTCATTTAGGCCACAGATATTTAAAAATGACAAGTTTTTGACTGATGAACTGCTTATGATGATAAAACCTTTATTGTATATTATATATTTTTATTTTTTTAATGATTTGAAATCAGTTTTTTTAAGAGCTTTTAATTTATAAAATAAATGAAATTGTTATTAGTTTATTTTTCCATTTTGAATTTATTATAATAATTTTCTATCATGTGTTTTTATGAAACTTCTCATAACTTTCGGAATTTAATTAAAAATGTAATACTTTATTTTATTTTACCTTTTTTCTTTATGATTTGTTTCATACCCGTCTTCATTTCTTATTTATTTTATTTTTATAATTTTGTTGTTAAATAACTTTATTATAATGTATATTTATTTTAGTTTACCTTTTTTCTTTATGAAACGTTTCATACCTGTCTTGATTTCTTAATTATTTTAGGTAAACTATTTTATTTTAATTAATACTTATTTTATTTTGCCTTTTTTTTTCTTCATGAAACGTTTCATACCTGTCTTGATTTTTTATTTTTTTTATTTTTGGTTTAATTTATTTTATTTTAATTAATACTTACTTTATTTTACATTTATTCTTTATGAATAGTTTCATACCTGTTTATTTCTTATTAATTTTATTTTAATTAAATTATTATTTTTTTCTTTATAAACATCCCATGCCTTTTTAAATAAATAGTAATCTGCTTTATTAATTTTATATAATTATTATTTTTTTGTTTTGTTTTTTATTAATAAACTATTGGCTGCCACTCAGTTATCAGAATCCAACATGATTGGCTGTTTTTATCTTCTCTTCAGTTTGGATGGAGTGCCCTTTCTGATGAGGGATCGTACTCTCCGTCGGACCACCGATGTGGACAGGCTATTTCCAGCCCGTCAGGACACTGACGCCTCTCTCTTCAACTGGACAGAGATTCGCAGTCTCAATGCTGGACTCTGGTTTCTCAGGGTATTAAATGCACTTCTTCCTTTAAAGAATTTAAAGTATCTCTGAAGTATTCACTTTTTTAGACTTGCCTAGTTGTGAGGTGTATGTGTATTTTTTGATCGGTTTTACAGTGTTTATATATATAATTTTTTTATTTATATATATAATTTTTATCCTCTGTGTAACTTTTTTTGTTATCCTTGTATTTTTTAAAGCATAAAGCGCTTTGAGAATTAAGTTTAAAGGTGCTATATACAAATGAATTGTTATTATTATAATAATAATAATGATGATAATAATAATAATAATAATAATTATTATTATTATTATTATTATTAGGTTTTTTAGATGCATCAATCGACAAGCTAAAACAATTGGCTGCTTTTGCTCAGAATTCACAAATATCAACCATCTTAGTTTGTGTTTGTTTGTTTTAAGGGAACAACATGTTTTACAAGATGTGAAATAAGTCTCTGATGTCCCTAGAGATGTCCCTAGTGCATATGTAAAATTTCAGCTCAAAATACCACACTAATAATGTATTATAACTTTATAACTGAGCCAAATTGTGCCGTTATGGTGACTGTTGCTTTAAATTCAAATGAGATTTTGCTCTTTTTTAAAGAGGGCGGAGCTGCAAATGCCTATGCATTAGCATAGTAGCAGTTTCAAAACACAGAAAACATCTCTGTGATAAACTTAAATTGTCAATAGCAGGCAGTCTGTAGTGACTACAGTGTTGATTTGTGCATCCTAAAACGTGATGTTTATAATGCCTCTTAATGGCTGACATTATCTTTAGCACTAATGGCAGATGGCTGCTTCTCACTCAGGGCTGTCTATGCTAATGAGGGAGAGATTGTCACTAGTGGGCAGGACTTTCCCCTTCTGATGACATGTACAAAGGGAAAGTGTTTCTGCAGACTGTTTTTATCAAGTGTGGTTATAAAAATAGAATTCATTAATTTTGTAAATAATGTAGCATTATTTCCCAAAGCTAAAGTTGAATCATTGTGGTTTTACTTTATATTTTGGAATTATTCACCTTATTCTCCACGTATGAGCGGGTGCAGCCATTTAATTCTTCCGGTCTTATTCACTTCCATTCATTTTTAGACATCAAAAGCAGCTCGTTTTGCTGCTTGATGTTGCAAACTGATGTTTTCTTATTATATTATTCTATTTTGTCTGTGTAGTCATGCAAACACTCGTTTGTAGAGCGAGTAGTTTGACCGTTTTCTGCCGTTTATTATTCCTAGTCATTTCTCCCAAAGGTGACTGAAACGCAAGTTCTAAAACAATCGCAAAAACGAGCGACTTCCACATTGAAGAATAAGCTCAACACCTCACAAATGAAGAGATTTGACCAGATACTTAGTCTACTGATGGTAACCAAGTCAGCAGCTGTGTTTTATTACACAAATACGTTAGCATACTGTTTACATTTATGGCTTACTTATGTTAACGCAGACGTTACAAGATATTACTATTTATTTATATATTTACTTGCCTTATATTTACTTTATAATATAAAGACTGCGTGGCTACAGCACCTTCCTAAACCAGCGATGCACGAACATCCTGTAGTCTCCGCTGATCCCTGCTTAATAAGTAGCACCCATGCTCAGTGGCATTTTAAAAGACGAAATCAACCTCACTGTGTTATAGAACACGACCAACTTTCCCACTATGTAAATATTGGTAGGCCTCAGTACTTTTATAAGTCTTCATAAACGCTCCATCTACTCCTTCTGACAGGACAAATTTAATTAAAAGTATCCCCGTTAGTTACCTCTGGCTTATATCATCTGCCCACATTAACGGTAACGATGGATGGGGCAATATGAGACCATCTGATCGCTGCAGGGAGGTTTCACCGTACTCCCAGCTCAAAACATTTACTGAACTAGCATTATATGCCATTTATCTAAAATTACAGCTAGCTATACACTATGTAATGACTTTCTGAAACAGTCATTTGATGTACTGTGTCAGCGTACCGGAAGTTGGATGACAAAATGTGGAAGAGCGAAGTATTAAAAGTGGGCGGAGCGGAATAAGGTCAATACAATTGATTAAATGTAATAATAATATTAATAATAATAATAATAATAATAATAATGATGATAATAATAATAATAGAGCTAGTGACTAGTTGCTCATTCATAAGGGAAGTGCCTCCTACAGGCAGCATATGAATTTACACTTTCGGTTGCCAGAGCGGAATAAACTGCCAACTATTCCATCATATGTTTTACTCAGTGAATGCCCTTCCAGCCGCAGCCCAGTACTGGGAGACACTCATACATTCACTCTCGCATTCATGCACTCATACACTCATACACTAAGGCCAATTTAGTACCAATTAAGTTCTCCACACAGAAATGCCAACTGGCCCAGCTGGGACTCGAACCAGCGACCTTCTTGCTGTGAGGTGACAAGGTGTAATCACTGAGCTGCCCCAGAATCGTCCATTTAAAAATAAAATAAAGATTGGTGCATGGCTAATGATTTCCTCCTCATGGACTCCTCAAATGTCCAGATTCAGTGATGATGAAGGTCTGAATGTTGTTTGTGCCTCAGGATGACCCGTACTGGACGGTGCAGTACATGTCGGAGAAGGACCGTAAGCGTGCGGGTAATCAGACGGTGTGCAGCCTGGCGGAGCTGCTACGTGTGGCCGCCAGAGCGAACCGATCAGTGATCTTCAGCCTCCGCCGGCCTCCACCAAACCATCCCAGACACCAGCTGTGGGTCAGTGACGCGCTTAAGGTCATCCAGAAGTCCAGCATCCAGCCAGAGCAGGTCAGACCACACAGCCAGCACCCAAACACAGTTGAAGTCAAAATTATTAGCTGAATATTTTTTACCCAATTTCTGTTTAAGTAAAGGAATATTTGTTTCAACACATTTGTAAACATAATAATTTTAATAACTTTAATATCCATTTCTAATAACTGATTTCTTTTATCTTTGCCGTGATGACAGTACATAATATTTGACTATATATTTTTCAAGATACTAGGATTCAGCTTAAAATGCAATTTAAAGGCTTAAGTAGGTTAATTAGGCAAGTTACTGTACGTTCACACCGAAAGCAATGAGAGCGTCAAAGTAGCCGGCTGTCATTCATTTTCAATGGGAGCCAGCTGCGAGGAACAGCGTGGCGCGTCTTCGCCGGTGTGGGCGTCGAGGGGAGTTGAAATCAAGTCAACTTTATGATAATGAGCTATGACGCGCTTCGGCAGCAAACAATCAGAACGTAGAAGTCCATGTTGTGCACGTTGAAAGGAGTCCAGAGAACACAGTCACTCTGAACTTTGGTTCCGACCACAGTTGTTCCCAAGGGTTTTAATATTGCGGTCACTGGATTTCCAGTTATTTGCAATGTCTTATTACAGGGACTTACATTAAAAAAGTTTGTGGAGAGTTACTGACGTGCATTAATGTTGTTGTTTTTTTTTCTTTCTTTAAAATAGCGGGAATTTCTTGCGACAGTACAAATCAGTATAGCTGCTTTAGAATATTTCAGACATATGGACACATAATATACAACTTAAACAACTTGATCTTCTATTGATAAATAAATCTGATAAAAAGTGGGCAACAGTTTCATGCTAGAAAGCAAATTTTATGTGGGAATCTGAATGGTTTGCTGATAATGCTGCAACGGCTCCTTTAAATACAAGATCAATGTAGCGAATGTCGACGCTCTCGCTGCCGGAGCTCGGAAGGCAGACAGCGTTGTCGCCAGGGTGGCCAGAGCGAACTTTGATGCTCTCACTGCCTTCGATGTGAGCGTTCGTTAGAGTTCTTCAGCAAATACTTCTAATGTTCGGCAAATCATTAGATGTATAACAGTGGTTTGTTCTGTTGACAATTCAATAAAAATATTGCTTAAAGGGGCTAATAATATTAACCTTCTTTTATTCTAGCCAAAATAAAACACATAAGACTTTCTACAGAAAAAAAATATTATAGGAAATACTGTGAAAAATTCCTTGCCTTGCTAAAAATCTTTTGGGAAATAAAAATTGACTTCAACTGTATATCACCACATTATACCAGTGTTATAAAGTAAACTATTCAGAATCTATCTAAAATGTTTTAGATTTCAGATATGTTGTACCAAAAATATTTTGGAACTTCTAACATGGAGTAAAAAAAAGTTTATCATCATTTTAATGAGGCAAATAAATTCCAATAAATTTCCCAATTTTTTTTAGTAATAGTTTTTTAATGGATGGATTTTGAAGAGATTTAAAAGATGTGGTCACACTTTATTTTGATGGTTGAATTTAAGTTACATTGCAACTAATTCTCATTAGCTTATAAGTAGACTGTTAGAGTTGGGGTTAGGGTTAGTGTAAGTTGACATGTACTTGCACAGTTTCTTATAGTCAGTTAAATGTCTGTTGAATGTCAGTATCGACAGATATTAAGCAGACAGTCTACTGATACTCAAATGGACCATCGAAATAAAGTGTTACCAAAGATGTGTCTTGTGTTGTATTATCTGTTGTGTTATTTTGTAAAATATATGTGACTGACATTATAAAAAAATTTTCAGCTGCTTTCTGCCTGAAACAGTATTCAAGTTAGATCTTAAAATTGAAAAACAGAATAAGGCTCATTATAAGCTTCTACCTTTAGATAATACCGTTATAATCAATTTTTGAGGCCATCAGATTTTTTGGTTTATTGTAAAATGTAATTTCAGTGCAATCATATAGTATTTCGCTCACACTTTATTTCGATGGTCTGTCTGTTGAATTTAAGTTACATTGCAACTAATTCTCATTCGATAATAAGTAGACTGTTAGGGTTAGGGGTAGGGTTAGTGTAAGTTGACATGTACTTGCAAGGTTTCTTATAGTCAGTTAAATGTCTGTTAAATGTCAGTATTAACAGATCTTAAGTAGGCAGTCTACTAATACTTAAATTGACCGTCAGAATAAAGTGTTACCAGTATTTCTTTTTACATATGGTATAGTACATATCGGATTTCTAGTTACATATAGTCCCCAGTACGTACAGTATGTAACCTTAAATGACCTTGATAGTATACAGACATGTACAATTGCCAGGTATTTTTCCTACATGTTATTCTCAAATTTTGCTAAATTATAAAAAGAAGAGTAACATGTACAATTAAAATGTACAATTAAGAAAAATGAAATAAAAGAACAAGTTTTTACATCCAAGTTGAGAAGATTCAGAATAATATCAAATGACCTTCAATATGCATATAGGTTTATTCCAAACAATATCAAATCAAAATTACCCGAACATTCTGAATGTATTTATTTTATATTTTTAGTATACAGTGGGAACGGAATGTATTCAAACACCTTTAAATTTTCACTCTTTGTTATATTAAAGCCATTTGTTAATAATTGTCCTAATTAATGTACACACAGCACCCCGTATTGACAGAAAAGCACAGAATTGTTGGTATTATTAAAAAAGAAAGACTGAAATATCACGTTCCTAAGGATTCAGACTCTTTGCTCAGTGTTTAGTACTGTTCTGATTGTACATGTGTGCGCGTGCATGTAGGTAATGTGGACACCGGACTGGTACAGGAAGAAGGTGCGTGCAGCGGTTCCTCTCCTTCAGCAGACGACAGATGAGATGCTTCCAGTGGCGGAGCTGAAGGAGAGAGGAATCACAACACTGACATTACACTACAGCCAAGCCAGAGCTCAGGAGATCAGGTACACACACACTCGCACCACAGGGAGGTTCACTTCAGTACACGGACAAACAGTCTTGGGTAAAATAAGTAATATAAATAACATAACACAAACTTTCACATTACTATCTTGACAGGTAACAAAGTAACACATTTAGCAATTTTTAAAGGGGTGGTTCACAGTGTATTTTTGAGGCTTGGTTGTGTTTATAAGATGCAAAGCAATGTGTGCTAATGCTTCACTTTGATTATACATAGCTACTCAGCTAACATAAAAATTACTGTTCCTAGTTCCTCTGAAAGGCCCGCCCTCAAGAGACTCTGATTGGTCAGCTAACATAATGTGCTGTGATTCACGGATTGGCTCCACGTCACGCTACTACAAGCATGCGCTTTTTGTGCTGTGTAAACACTGTCAAAGCAGCTGTTAGCAGTGTTAGATTCAGATAATTAACATTAAAAAAAGAAATAGAATTATCATATCTCATTAACCTTTTCTTCACTGTATAACTTACACATTCTGATTAAAGAGCGACGAATTAATCTCATTTATTACTATTTTGTCGTTTGATTACATTAAATAACAGAGGTGTCACTTTAAAATACATCATAAGAACGTTACAATGAAAGCATTCGATTGCTTTCCTAACGTTATATGTTCATTTAGGACAAATTAGTTGTGTTTGGGAAAAAAAACCCACCAAGATCGACATCTTTAGATGTTGTTATTATGTGTGTATGTCTATTCAAACACGCACCCAAAACACAGACTTTTGCTCTGCTTCAAATCGCGTGTACAGAATCCGTTTGGGAAACAGCGTCTGTTTATCACTATGGAGCACGTCAGCTGAGTCACGCACTGCTATATGACTGTTTTGTGGGTTGCATATAGGAGGAGCGACAGCACCTGTAATAAAATGGAAAGGGAATCCCGCCGTTTTAATGTTTATTTCAAAGTGTTTCATGCCTAAATAAACCGAAAGCACAGAACCGACTCACATTTAAGAGCAAGGGGCCGCCCCAGGTCTTTCACATATATGCAGAATAAGCGTGTGTAAGTAATATAAAGCGTTCTCATATCTTTTACAAGTTCGTTATTTGAGATGTAGACCGCAGGGAAAGCGTCCGCACAGAGAGACGCTGCAGCGCTGCTGAAGATTGCGGCTGTTTACAGCGGTTTGACTGATTATTTGTATGAATTTGTGGCTACATTGTTTGCGGTGCCAAAGAGCATTTCCCTCTTTACATCCTTGCTACAAAATACCGTTAATGCTAGAAACTGTGCCTGTAGTTAATCAATTTAACAAAAAAAAAAAAACTAACATGTTGTGGCTCACAATCCACAGCTTCATCAGTTAGAGGAGTTTTAACCGAATCCAGTACTGAACTGGGAAATTCTGTAAGTTCTTCTTTGTCAAATGCTAGCTATATATTTATTATAGATCTCTGAAACATAATAAAGATTAAACTGTAAGCACTTCTGTCTTTGTGTCGTGTCCTTTGGAAGCCCAAATACAGAAACAGAAGAAGCTCTGTGGAAATAGCAGCGTTTGGACAGCATTTTAGCTTTCTCTGCTATAACATTACAGCGCCTCTGGCCACACCCCTTCGCTGTGCAGGGTGTGTGTGCGCGAGGTGAATGCACGTAAATAGAAGTCCTTGTGATCTCAGTAGACCGGACGTATTTTTTGTAGTCCCCAAATACGTTCGCTGTAGGCTTTGCTAAGCTAACTCTGTAAAAGCCAATGTCTCCCTTTGCATTGAGCTTTGAGCATCCTACATTCAGAGATGCTGTTCACACAGCTACATTACACATCAACTAAAGTTTAAAATATGATATCGTAGTGGACCACCTCTTTAAAGTGTTTTTTGATTTTAATTGGTCTGTAATATTTAGATTGACTGTGCCCGAGTGTGAATCTCTATTCTCTAATCCGCTCTAATTAGTTTGTTAACATGTCTTGCAGTTTTGTACTGTAATTCTGAGCCAGCTCTCTCTGTGTTTGTGTGTGTTGAGCAGGCAGTTCTCTGTCAGTAATGTGAGTGTAAACGTGTATCCGGTGAACGAGCCATGGCTTTATTCGCTCATGTGGTGCAGCGGCGTTCAGTCCGTCTCCTCTGACGCTCCACACATCCTGAAGAAAGTGCCTTGTCCCATCTGGATCATGGTACTCATCTCTCTCTTCGAGTCCCTGTACACAAACACCTTCAACTACACATGTAAAAACAGCTCCGCACAGATCTGAAACGGCTGCCATTCCTCCTCATTTCATAGCTAATTTGATTATTCCATCAGCTTTCGAGGAGGATGGAGTGAATGTAACACATTTCATATCAAACGTCCCACACGATCTGCAGATTTACCGTTACAAACAACACTGACATTTGGATACATGTCTGTAGATTTCACTTTGGCAGGCTTTATATATGATGCAAAATCGGTAATCCGGCAATAGTTGCATATATTTGCATCAGAAAAAGAAAACTGTAATGCAAAATGTGGAAAGTACTAGATCCAAAAAAACATGCACTTTAAACATGTACTTTAAAAATGCTCAGGAAATTTCACATTATGTAAACATGTTTGACACTATTTTTGACTGAATATTGAGGCAAATTAGACTATCTCAATTCAATTCACCTTTATTTGTATAGCGCTTTTACAATGTAGATTGTGCCAAAGCAGCTTCACATAGAAGATTATAGTAAATTGAAACAGTGTCAGTCCAGTTTTTAGTGTTGGAGTTCAGTTCAGTTCAGTTCATTGTGGTTTAATATTCACTACTGAAAGTCCAAACACTGAAGAGTAATCCATCAGTGCGCAGCTCTACAAGTCCCGAACCATACAAGCCAGTAGCGACAGCGGCGAGGAAAAAACTTCACCAATTGGCAAAATCAAAGAATTAAAAAAACCTTGTGAGAATCCAGGCTCAGTTGGGCACGACTATTTCTCCTATGGCCAGACGTCTTGAGCAGAGCTGCAGTCTAGGCGCCGGAGGCTGGAGAACTCGAGGCTTGTCTGTCCTTGGAGGGTCACAGGAATCAGTCTCATGCCTGCTACTCCGCCATGCACCAAGCAGCTGCTCAGGATACAGCCTAGTCCAGGATTATGGAACCTTGGGATTGTCTCGTCGCGGGCTTGGATAACATCCGTGGCGCTGCATAGTCTCTGGGGGCCTCGGGATGAGTATCCCCAGGTGGAAATAGAGAACAAAGAGAATAATTAGCATAGCTGCTATTCATAGTGTATATAAACGAGATGCGTGGAGCACATTTATGCATCATATCGCTATGTGATGTATTGAGTGTAAGCTTTACTAAAAAGATAGGTCTTTAATCTAGTTTTGAACTGCGAGAGTGTGTCTGAGTGTGTCGGACATTATCAAGAAGGCTATGCCAGAGTTTAGGAGCCATAACTGAGAAGGCTCGACCCCCTTTACTTGACTTTGCTATTCTGGGTACTACCAGAAGCCCTTAGTTTTGAGATCTCAAAGAGCGGGTTGGAATGTAGCGAGACAGAAGGTTGGTTAGATAAACAGGAGCTAGATTATTTAAAGCTTTATAGGTAAGAAGCAATATTTAAAAATAAATACGAAACCTAACAGGCGGCCAGTGTAACGAGGATAAAACTATCTATAGCAGGGGTGCCCAAACTTTTTCTTATGAAGGGCCAGAAACCAAACTTGATTGAGGCTAGTGGACCGAAGGTAAAATAATTTCCATGGGTAATTTTCTAGGTTATTTTAATAATGTTTATCAATGACTAGAAAACATTGCCTTATATTAACTAATACATTATTTTTTAACATATTATCATGAACACGTGGCAGTAAAAACAAAACAAAATCATTTATAACAGAATTACACTAGTTTTTGCTTTGATTTGCTCACTGATGTCTTTTGCACGGTTCGTCGAGTGACAGTATTTACATTTGAAAATAAAATAAGATTCATTTAAACAATTTAATTGAAACATTTATTTTCAGTTTCCTCTAAACATAATAAACAACAAAAAAAGAAAAACAATTAAACAAACATAAAAGTTTTACGTCAAATTAGAAAATATGATCTCTGTGTTAAAGGCATTCGCCTAAATCCTCTCTATCATTCTCACTCACCTCTCAGGTGGGATGGTGGGCCAAATCAAAAGTTACAATGGGCCAACATTGGCCCGCGGGCCCTACTTTGGGCATCTCTGATCTGTAGTCTATCTAATTAGAACATCTATAATATAATAAATCTGATTATAAAACAGTATATATAAAATGAGCTTGTATGCTAAACAGATTATATATAAAAAAAATACTTTTTCATAATTATTTTTATCTGGTATTTATTTTTTAATTATTTTTATAAGCATTTTTGTGCACACAGATGCTGGTCATATGATTAGAATATCTTTAAAAAGTTGATTTCACTAATTCCATTCAAGAAGTCAAAACTATAATGTACACATTCATTCCACACAGACTGAAGTATTTCAAGTGTTTGTCTTTTAATTTTTATGGTTTTGATGACAACCAATGAAAACCCCAAATTCAGGATCTCAGAAAATTGTGTACAGAAAAGGTGCTGTATGTAAGTTTGTGACTCTTCTAAAGCATAAAAATACCATAATATGTTTGCAGATATTTAAGAAACATTTTTATCTGAAAAACAATGCTGAAGCCAGATGTTCTGCTTTAAATATGTTTTTTCCGTGCCGGAACGTCTGTCTTTGTTTTGGTCATTTTAACCTGCCCAATGCCAGTTTAGCCAATTATATTTTAGCACCCCGGGTTACCTTGGTGAAAAAACAGCGTATTTCATTCAGAAAGGCTCTGAAAGCATGCGTCCGTGACTCAAATGCGACCTCTGGTGGAGAGTAGCAGACTCCGAAATGAGACAGATTCAGTTCTACATGAGTTTATTAATTAGCAAGTTATATAAATATTACAAATATAAACATTAGGTGAGCAGGTCACATTGTAACCGCGTGTCCTAACAACACGCTTCATGCTGAGAATAAAAGCAGTTTTTACTTTTTTAAAACCATTTTAAGGTCAATATTATTAGCCCCCTTAAGCAATATGTTTTCGATTATCTATAGAACAAACCATCGTTATACAATGACTTGACTAATTAACCTAATTATCCTAGTCTAGCCTTTAAATGCCGCTTTAAGCTGAATAGTACTATCTTCTAATATCCAGTAAACAATTTTGTACCATCATCAAGGCAGAGAGTGATTAGCAATTTGGCTGTTTGCACCAGACAAAACAGAAGTTTAACTGCAGCCATTCAGAAGCACAGAATATGCACTCACTCACAAAATGGTAAGGTTTACAATCTTATTAATACATATTAACTCTCTTTAACATTATTAAATGTACATGCTGAAACACTTATTTGTTTTTAGTGTTAGTTTTTTTTTTTTCATGATCTGAGGTGAACTGTCCGCTGCTGCTTTCAGTATATGGTAATAAATGTCAGTGTAATAAATGTAATAAATGGCATTCAAAGTCACATTGTTAGCATTTAACACTGAATAAACCGCCAACTTATCCAGCATATGTTTTACGCAGCGAATGCCCTTACAGCTGCAACCCACCTCTGGGAAACATCCATACACACTCATGCACACTCATTCACACACATACACTACCTACACGAACACAGAGAGAATATACAAACTCTACACAGAAATGCCAACTGACCCAGGCGAGGCTCGAACCATTGACCTTCTTGCTGTGAGGCGATCATACTACATACTGCGCCACCGTGATGCCCTATAAAATATTTATATTTAAATATTTTATATTTAATTTTTGTTTTATTTTACTTTAATATTAATAAAACATGTTGATTTATGGGCGCCACGGTGGCGCGTGAGTAGCACGTTCGCCTCACAGCAAGAAGGTCGCTGGTTCGATCCCCGGTTGGGGCAGGTCCCGGTTGGGCCAGTTGGCATTTCTGTGTGGAGTTTGCATGTTCTCCCCGTGGTTGCGTGGGTTTCCTCCGGGTGCTCCGGTTTCCCCCACAGTCCAAAGATATGCGGTACAGGTGAATTGGGTAAGCTAAATTGTCCATAGTGTATGTGTGCGAATGAGAATGTATGGATGTGTTTCCCAGAGATGGGTTGCGGCTGGAAGGGCATCCGCTGCGTAAAACAAATGCCGGATAAGTTGGCGGTTCATTCCGCTGTGGCGACCCCGGATTAATAAAGGGACTAAGCCGAAAAGAAAATGAATGAATAAATGAATGAA
>CAIGQQ010011173.1:5956043-5981043 GCA_903798035.1 Danio albolineatus
CGTTTGTTCCATATTAGAATAATTTCTGAAGGATCATGTGACACTGAATTAAGGCTTAATAATGCTGAAAATTCAGTTGTGTATCACAAGAATAAATTGCATTACATTTTAAATTGTGTTCATATTATAAGGAATTATTTTAACTTGCAATATTTATCAATTTTACTGTATTTTAATATATAGTCAGTGGCCCTGCAGAGTTTAGTTCCAACACGCTTACCTGTAGGTTTCAAACTAACCTGAAGGTAGTTTCAGGTGTGTTAAATTGCAATTAAAGCTAAACTGTGAATAGCTTGTTTTGGTAACACACATGGCCATATTTATTCACACTCAGAAAAGATTTATGTCAATATTGATAATGGTATCAATTTAGGCTACTGGTTAGCAAGAGTGCATCCAAGTAGCTAGTTTAAAGTGATTTAAAACATAGACTGTTAAAAATAATTATGTTTCCAAGTAAATGATGTTCTCTTCATTTCTATCAAAACATCCTAAAATGAAATCAGGCGTTTGTTTTTACAATATAAAGAAACGCATCTGCATCATTCATTCGTTTTCTTTTCAGCTTAGTCCGTTTATTAATGTGGGGTCGCCACAGCAGAATGAACCGCCAACTTATCCAGCATATGTTTTATGCTGTGGATGCCCTTCCAGCAGCAACCCATCACTGGGAAACATCCATACACATTCACATACATACACTTCGGACAATTTTAGCTTACCCAAATTCACCTATACCACATGTCTTTGGACTTGGGGAAACCAGAGCACCTGGAGGAAATGCCAACTGACCCAGCTGAGGCTTGAACCAGTGAACTTCTTGTGCGACAGCGCTAGCCACTGCGCCACCGCGTTCATATAAGGAATTATTTTAATTTGCAATATTTCTCAATATTACTGTATTTTAATATATATTTAGGAGCCCTGCAGAGTTTAGTTCCAACACACTTACCTGTAGGTTTCAAACTAACCTGAAGATGTGTTAGTTAACAGGTGTGTTAAATTGCCATTAAAGCTAAACTGTGGATAGCTTGCTGGCCACACATGGCCATATTCATTCACACTCAGAAAATATTTATGTCAATATTGATAATGGTATTGATAAATCAGTTTTAGGCTACTTAGTAAGAGTGCATTCAAGTAGTTTCCCAGCAAACACAAAACGTTCCCAGAACGTTCTTATTTGGTTCCCAACAAAATAACCAAACGGGAACCATATGGGAACGTTAGGGGATAGTTATGTGTTTGCTGGGTTAAAGTGATTTAAAAACATACAGACTAGATTAAAAAATAATAACATTTCCGTAAAAGATGTTCTCTACATTTCTATGTAAAACATCATGAAAGAAACAAAATCGAGTGTTTGTTTCTACAATATAAAGAAACTATGCATTCTAACTTCTGAGGGATCATGTGACGCTGAATAATGGCGTAATGATGCTGACATTTCAGCTGTGTATCACAAGAATAAATTGCTTAATAATTTAAAACGTGTTCATATAAGGAGTTATTTTAATTTACAATGTTTCTGAACATGACTACATTTATGAAAGGAGTCACGTGTGAAAAGGCTGCAAACAAGAGGACTCGATTAGTTTCAGGTGTGTTAGCATTAAAGCTAAACTTTGCATAGCTGTGGGCCTCCAAGAACTGAGCTGTACACCTGTGGTATAAGGTTGGTTATGAACGCTATTATAAAGTCTTATAAGTTTTTGAGACAGACTTGAGCAAAATCTGTGTGAGACTGAGAATATAGTATTTTTTCATCTATTGTAACAATGTTTGTTGAGTGTTTTCTGAATGTATTCAGTAGAGGGCAGCAACACACCAATAGTTCTGAGAGAGAGAAACAATAGGATGAGTTAAATTTGGCAAATTAGCAGTAGCCTGTATTTCGTCAACTAAAACGTGTTCTCTCAAGCACAGCTCCTCACAAAAAGAGAAATATATCGGTGTCTAAGAAAAAATACTGTATTTAAATCAATTTCATCAACTAAAAAGTGTGTTAAAGGCATAGTTAACCGGAAAAATCTTTTATTGTTCCTGTTAATTTATCACCATAGGCGCATTCACGACGGTCAGAAATGTGGTTTAAGTATATTGACGTATTGTGACGCTGGCGCAAACTCACAGGTTAAATAATGATGTTCATTTTAACAGGAATAACTTTTTACAAGAGCAGTGACTAGAAATAATACAAAACACATCCTTTCATCATTGTAAACCAATAGCGTGTGTAACAAACGTGACGCGTCAGCTCCAACGCGTGGATGGTAAATAGAACAGACGTTACAACTGTAAATAATGTCCAGTTTCATTCACAGACTGATCATTAAGCGTCATGAGACCTCAGTGGACCACCATAAGCCACGTGTTACTGCATCCAATGGAAGAGAACATGAGAACATATTACCTGAGAAATTCAACATGTCCAACAAAATAAAAGAGATACATTTTAAGATTTTGCATAATATCCTACAAATTCCCAAATTGCTAATTATTTTTCATTCGTTCATTCATTTTCTTGTCGGCTTAGTCCCTTTATTAATCTGGGGTCGCCACAGCGGACCGAACCGCCAACTTTTCCAGCATTTGTTTAACGCAGCGCATGCCCTTCCAGCCACAACCCATCTCTGGGAAGCTAATTATTTTGATATATCTAATTTGTGTACTTTCTGCAATATACATGAAGAAACTTTATTTCACTTATTCTATAGTTGCACTCACGTTAAGATTCTTTGGAGTAACATTATTTTTTATTTGTCGTCCTTATTTAAATATGATTTAAATTTGTCTATAAAAGATATATTTCTGTATTTCTCAGGCAATGATAATTCTTTTGATATTATTGTACATTTTTTTTGTGTTACACTGTAAATTTTTTATACACAAAAATAAGTTTCTAAAAACAATACCTAGATTTAATACTTTCCTCGCTGAAATTTCATTTAATATTGGCTCTCTTAAGCCTATTAATATTCATTCATTCATTCATTTTCTTGTCGGCTAAGTCCCTTTATTAATCCGGGGTCGCCACAGTGGAATCAACCGCCAACTTATCCAGCATATTTTTCACGCAGCGGATGCCCTTCCAGCCGCAACCCATCTCTGGGAAACATCCATACACACACATTCACTACGGACAATTTAGCTTACCCAACTCACCTATACCACATGTCTTTGGACTTATAAATAAACCGGAGCACCCGGAGGAAACCCACGCAACCACGGGGAGAACATACAAACTCCACACAGAAATGCCAACTGACCCAGCCGGGGCTCGAACCAGCGACCTTCTTGCTGTGAGGCGAACGTGCTACTCACTACGCCACCGTGGCGCCCCTATTAATATTAATAATAATAATAATAAGTTTCTTAAAGCGTATGATAATCTTTTTTTCTTAATGATTGAGGCTTTGTAATGGTTTTGTTGTTTCCTTTGTTTTTTGCTTTTTTTCCCTTAATTTTTTTTTGTTATTGTATTTGTTATTTTCTCCAATCCAGTGATGTTATTATTCTTGTATTCAATTAAAAAAGGGAAAAAAAGCCACATGTGTTAATTTTGTTTAGCCTGCATGTTTTTTTTTTTTTTTTTTCCTAAAGTGTCGGTAGCCATTGTGTTGCGTTTTGTGAATAACCAAGGACACTTTCAGACCAAAATGTAAAAAAAAAAAATCATATTCCCTTATTTTCTACTGAAGAAATTTTTCTATTTTTCTATGATGTAATCTTGATTTTTTTACATTCAGCATGTTGATCTTCTCACGCGGCCAGCATCATTTGAGTTGCTTTACTTCCATCCCCAAATCCACTCCTGACCACATTTGGACCATCCTTCAGATGTAGACGTCCAAATCTCACTTGAAGTTCCAGGTACTTTTAGCTTTTTCACTGTTTTTACTTTTAGAATACAGATACATGTAGGCCTGTCACAATAATCAATATATCGACTTATAGCACAATACATGGACATGACCTCAATGATTTTTGGCGATTCAATAAATATCACCCATATGTAACCAATTCTTGCAACATTTTAGCTGATTGCACAACCTCTCTATCTCTATTGGAGGTGTCACTGTCAGTGTGGTTAAAGAAACACTACAGTATTTATCAGAAATCACTAAAGTATATTTTGATGTGGGTGTCTGACAACAGAAAATACATCTGGTAGCAGATATCGCAACCTCTATTACTTTTTACTTTGCTTTTGTTAAATGTTTTTGTTAACACTTATTATTATTTGTTTTAGATATGTGTTTTCACATTCTGATTCCAATGCCTAATCATTAAATTATTAAAACGACTAAATTAAATGAAATATTCTTAAGAATACAATATGATGTGTTCTTTTGAAGTGTATTTGCATTATGAAGCTATTATATTGCCATTCTGGCATTATATAATGAGTGGCATGAAATGGTCTTGAAATGACAGTAATATTGTTTACCGCGATATTTTTTGGTGCAATATATTGTTAAACAAAAAAATAGATATCGTGACAAGCCTAGATACATGTGATTTTACTAGTGATGGGAGAAACTATGCTTTACAATTTCAGAGAATGTACTTTTTAAAGAAATTGTCTTTCAATGTTGACAGCTCTTTGTTGATCATGTTTTATAGTGCTTTTATTGAAAGCATTGCAACATTCTTTATAATCTGCTGGTATGGAAATGCATCCGAGGCCCAGAAGAGGTCACTGGGGAAGGTGGTAACAACAGCCAGTTAGTTGTTGGGAATAAAACTAGAGAGTATTGATAGTATAAAGAAAGAGTAAGGCTATCATGATTGTCAATGATGAAAGACATCCTTTATCAAACACCTTCTAAATGTTACCATCAGGTTGTCGATATTGTGTTCCCAGGTGTGTAAGAAATAGAAAACAATTATCATTTATACCCCAAGCAATTAAGTTTTTTAATTCCTCCTCCCTCAGTTGATGGCTAGTAGATTGGATATTTATTTAAAGTAGGTGCTCCATGTTCTTAAATGAAATATTTATGTACATATATATGCCAAATGTGAAATGCCAGAAGTCTCTGTGAGTGTATGCTGCAAATGAAATTTCCCTACAGGGACAAATTAAGTTAACTAACTAACTAATTAAGCTTCAAAACAATTGAACACAGTGTTTAAATCCCCATATGCTGACACCTGCTTGTCAACCACCAGTAATAACCACAAGAAGTTAAAATGTGCTTTTACATTAAAATAATGTTATTTCTGGTCAAATACAGGTAAAAGTAAACCTATTCAGTGATTGACCACTAAGGGGCGATTTTAGTGAACCAGCATAATTCATGCCCTCAATAATAAGCTAAAGAATTTTCATAAGTTTCAAACAATCATGAATTATTGTGTTAGTTTTTTCAGTCATGTCAGGTAAATCATATTTATGAGTTGAATGCACATGAACGCCACCACAAAGTTATTATTACGAGTGGAATTTTTGCTAACCTCTGAGTTGAGGGTGTGTTAGCAAAAAAGAAACATGGGGGAATCACTGATCTATATTAGAGAATTAATATATATATGAGCAATTCCAGCGTTATGGATGTGACATTTGCAGTTAAATCTCAAAACATAAATTGACAGAGGAAGTATATTTTAACATTATACTGAAACGTCGGTTTATATTTTTCATAACATCTAACCACAGAGTTGTGGGAGCAGAAAAAAAATCAATCTGTAAACAGTTTTTATATTTTAAATAAGAAAACTAAACTTGCGTTATGGATGTGACGAAAAAAACTAGCAAGTTTACAGTATACAACATATTTTGTAGAAATGCTGTGAATTAAACTGCACAACCTAAAAAAAATAATGCTCATCAAAAGGATAAGACTTGTCTTTCTATAGAACAAACATTATTGATTTTATTTAATTTGACATTTTTGCATTTATAAGGAAAAAGCTTTGTTATGGATGTGACATCTATCTGTTATGGATGTGACGGATGTGAAATTCCCACTTGTGCGACTTTTGTAAATTAATTACAATAGTTTGAAAACACTGACAGATACATTTTTGAGTATTTTTAAAGCACTGTAAAATACAAGCCTACACAACAAACGCAGAAACGAGTTTGCTGTTTTGGGGAAAACTTGCAAGGTTGACATTTGCATGGAATTGCTCATATATATTTTATTACATAGTGATCAGTGTGCAGAATTATTCATTCATTTTCCTTCGGCTTAGTCTCTATTTCAGAGGTTGCCACAGTGAAATGAACTGCCAACTATTCCAGCATATATTTTACACAGCGGA
The DNA here is from genome assembly GCA_903798035.1 of Danio albolineatus. Lineage (NCBI taxonomy): Eukaryota > Metazoa > Chordata > Actinopteri > Cypriniformes > Danionidae > Danio > Danio albolineatus. Next base: position 5,962,314 of record CAIGQQ010011173.1, read on the forward strand.
TTCCCTTCCAGCTGCAACCCAGTATTGGGAAACACCTATTTACACTTGTTCACACACACTCATACACCACGGCCAATTTAGTTTATTCAATTCACCTGCAGTGCATGTCTTTGGACTATAGGGGAAACTGGAGCACCTGGAGGAAATTCACGCCAACACAGGGCGAACATGCAAACTCCACACTGAAATGCCAACTGGCCCCGACCAAAACTCGAACCAGTGACCTTCTTGCTGTGTGGTGACAGTGCTAACCACTGAGCGACCATGTGGGTGGAATTAATGAATGCAAATTTAGTTTTTGTGGGCTGTCACTGACAAAATATAATCGATGCAAATTATTTGTTTTCTTGAAATGTTTCAATAGCCGGTACAACGCCATTTCATGTTGATGAAAGTGACTTGAACACACCTAATGTTGTTATTGCGACTTGTTACTGTCTGCAGTACTCAATTCTGACTAGTCAGTCGTGACATTCCAAGGTGTGTTATTTTAAGATAACAGCTGCTGAATAACACAGGCTCATCCGGGATCTTCAAATCACCATCAGTGAACACATTCAAATCCACATACTTGCATCCACATTTACATGTATCTGCTTGTCTGTCATGCCGTGGTTTTTGACTGTTTGGTGCTGTCTTGTGAATGAGTAATATGTAGGTTAGTGTATTAATTTAGCCAGTTTGGATCCTGTCAGCTTTGCATTTTTTACTGTTTGCCGCTGTCTTGTGACTGAATAATGCACAGGTTAGTGTATACTCCATTCAGCTTTTTCACTTCTGTCAGCTTTGTATTTTTGACTGTTTGCCTCCATTTTGAGACTGGATAATACTAGTGTATACTCCATTCAGCTGTTGTAGTTTCTGTCAGCTTTGTGTTTTTGACTGTTTGTCGCCATCTTGTGACTGGAAAATACTCAGGTTAGTGTATACTCCATCAGCTGTTTTCATTTCTGTTGGTATTGCATTTTTGACCGTTTTTCTCCATCTTGTGACTGGATAATATTCAGGTTAGTGTATACTCCATCAGCTGTTTTCGTTTCTGTCAGCTTTGTGTTTTTGACTGTTTGGTGCCATCTTGTGTCTAAATAATGGACAGGTTAGTGTACACTCCATTCAGCTGTTTTTGTTTCTGTCAGCTTTGTGTTTTTGACTGTTTGCTGCCATCTTGTAAGAATAATGCTCAGGTTAGTGTATACTCCATTCAGCTGTTTTTGTTTCTGTCAGCTTTGCGTTTTTGACTGTTTTGCGCCATCTTGTGACTGAATAATGCACAGGTTAGTGTATACTCCATTCAGCTGTTTTCGTTTCTGTCAGCTTTGCGTTTTTGACTCTTTGGCGCCATCTTGTGACTAAAAAAATGAACAGGTTAGTGTATAGTCCATTCAGCTGTTTTTGTTTCTGTCATTTAATACACTATTACGATTTAGAACAATATTTTGTGCCTAATTTTCATGTTTTGTTGCAAGTAACCGTGTAATAAGTGGGATAAAGTACATTCAGGACTGTTGTTTCTATAGAATAAATCCCTTCAGTAGTATACAACAATGCTCTGTTTTACATTGGGCTGCTGTTAAACCTGTCGGGCGTTATTCTGCAGAAGCAACCTTCTGGATGTACTTTGTTCTTACTTTGACAAGTAAGGGATAATCCAAGAATGCAAACAATCCAAGACTTGAATGCAGCAAAAAAAGCTGGTTACCATAGCATTACACATGACATACCGTGAGCACTATAAATAACTGACTGCATAGTTTCATTGCATTACTAATTGTATTTTTGTTCTGCATTTGACTGACACTATTAGCTTCAGGAAACCACCGATGGAAGCTCCGTCTGCACCAGTAAAATTTCAGTACACTTAACAGATATATATTTATATAGTAAGACTGTCTTTATTGCATAAAATATTGCATCTCAGTAGTTTGTTGTTTATCTAATAATGTCTGCAAGGCAAAGTTTAAATGGTTTACAAGAGCGAAGCTTTACATCTCTCACCGTATTTACAGCATTTGTACAGTGCATATCATCTTTAATATCAATAATGTGTTCGTGATGTGCGAATCCAGCGCTCAAACCCTGGACCAAATCACCTTAATGCAACAAGTTTGAAACACAAAGTCTTCTTTTACGCTGTCCAAAATAGGTTGTGGTCAGCGGCTTTCAGTCTTTGCACCAATCAGGGGCAGATTGTGCTGAATAAACAGGCTGTGGTTGAGCTTTAGGGCGCGGGTGGGCTGAGAGGAGTTTGCTGGCTCTCTGTGTCCTCTTTACTGTTGTCTGAACAGTCCGATCCGATGTAACAGCCTGAGTCTCTGGGACAGTCGTTCAGTTCGGTCTTTTCTTCTTCAGAGGGAGATTTGGCCTCTTCATTTGTCTCTCCGTGGCTCTGATTATTATCTGCATCAAAAAAACAGATAGTTGGGGTGCTGATGTAATAATAACGTCATTAGATGATTGTGCGTGCATTATTCATGCGTTACTTAGAAGTTGGTTTCTGAAACACGCAAAGTTTTTACTGTGTATTGCAGCATTTGTGAGGTGTGGCTGTACTACTGAAATTATAAGACGGATACCGACACAAACTCACTGCTCAACACGTTTCCTGTTGGGTCTTTCATCACATGCAGGCTACTGGCCTCAATGACATTTGCTTTTTTTTTTCCACTAGCGTGGTTATTTTTTGTGTTGTTGTTTTTACTCTTGTAAGCTTCATGCAGAGTTTTGTGGATATTATATTTCCGTTATTTCTAAGATATATTAAAAAAATATTCTAAAATTCCAAATATTTAAGTATTAAAAAATTATCGTATGGTTATTAAAATTATTATACTATTATATTGTTCCTTTTTTATTTAAAGTTCTTTAAAGTCTTTTGGACAATTCATTTTAATCTTATTCAAATATGTATTATACAGTAATGTGAAAATGTGGCAGATTATTTCTTCTTATTATGAATATTTATTATTGTCAGCCACTTTAAACTTTAAAATAAAATAGTTCAAACATTAACACAGTAACATTAACTTCAACATTTAAATTAAAATGTGCTTTTAAAGTTAATTAAAAAGGGCACTGTTCTTAAAGTAAAAAGATAAGTAAAAAGTATTATTATAAAGTATCCTATTCATCAAGTTCCTTGGACCTCATAATTATAGGCTATATGTCATCATATAATATATAAACTGTTTTTGAAATATATGTTGCAGGTATTTATGACTTATTTGTGTATCTCTAAAATCTAAACATTAACTTGTATTTTAAATATATAAATTGGATTTACATATTTTAATTAAAAATTAGATCTGCTTACTGCATGTTACAGTAGGCTTTGTGTGTCAGAAAAGTGATAAAACTATACCTGTCAACATTGGGATATAAAAATACAGGATATGCCCCCAACAACCTTTACGAATATGGGGAGGAAATTAGCTTGAAATGATGGACTACATAACAAACATTAGAAAATTTAAAATATAATAAAAGGTTTAGCTGATTAAAATCAATTTACTGATCACATCAGTGTTTTTCGTACACATCAAAGGGGGTTAAAAGTATGTTCGTTTGTTAACTTTAATAATTCAGCGATTCCTCCGTGTACCACTAGAAGGAAGCCTGCGTACCACTAGTGGTACATGTACCACAGTTTGAGAACCACTGGTCTGTACTATTCATTCATTCATTCGTTCGTTTTCTTTTTGGCAACTTATCCAGCATATTTTTTACGCAGTGGATGCCCTTCCAGCCGCAACCCATCCCTGGGAAACTATGCTATTCAATTAAATATAAAAAATAAAAATATAATATAAATATAAGTTTTAAATGTTATATTTAAAAAAAGAAAAATATTAAAATCGAAATTTGTTTTATGTTCAGTTATGACATTTTATTCATTTTAAAATGTTATTTAAATAGATATTTTTGTATGTACAGTATATATAAGCTATAGGTATTGTTTTAACTTATTTGTATGTTTGTTTTGTGTAGAGATTATGTATAACCAGTCATTCAACCAATTCTATAATATTCGTAAACATCTATTTTTAAATCAATCTTATTTAAAAAAGCTAACATGCACTTGATCTAATCTTGGTTTTACTTTCAATGTTTGTGTCACCATGGTTAGCAGATACTGAGTGGTAAGGTACTAGATTTATATCTGAGGGAAAATGTGTGAAAATGTGCGCTTTCAGCCTGTTCCTTTGCCAGTGTTGCTTTGATGAGGTTTGCTGAGTTTCTAAAGCACTGTAAGGTCACAGCTCTGAGGAGCTCAACCAACATCAGCTCTTTACCCAAGAAATCTTTTTTTTTTTTAAACAAGAGACAAAACTCAAAAACAAGTTGCCATCATCTGTATGTGCCATAATACATAGTATGGTGCCTAGCCACTTACAATCAGAGTCCAGCAGGTTTTCTGCTGCTGCCAGCAGTCTGAGTCTGTGTTCGGGATCAGTCACATTCAGCTCAACAAGATGCTGCTCCTTCAAATCCCGGAGATCCTCCACTGTCTGATAGCCATTCAGCAACAGAGACGAAATGTGCTCCTGCAGTCACAATTCAGGCTATTAAAAGACCGCAAACCTCACAGATAATGCATACCACTAATTTCCTGTTTTTGAGATGATTGCAACCCAGGCTCGTTGGAAATGCATGCCTCAGTCTACATTTTTTACAAAATGTTAAATATGTTGCTCTGGTTACCTTTTTATGCACTTTCCAGATGACAAATCCACTAGAGGGCGCTGTCAGCATTTTTGCAAATCAGAAATTCGTCACTTATGGTGGTTTTGTTGTTGTTTCAGATAAATGTCCTTCTAGACATGTCCACAAGACTTGTACAGATCAACTTGCGAACTACTGACCTAAACCAAACCAATAGTGTTTACAAAAGCAAATATAAAAGAAAAGTTTTTACCTTGATTTTACATAGTTTTTATCCCTTTTGTTAAAAGAGTGCTTTACTGGACTTGAACCTGTGTACTCTGCATTACGAGAGTGAATTAAGATTGGTGGGTAATCAATTCTGCATCAGTTCTCAAATATTTTTATATTTTCAAGATGTATCACTTTTCACTCTTGAATTGATTCTGCGCTTAGTTTTTAACAGCAGATGGCACTCTAAGCTAGTTTTTTAACAGCAGATGGTGCTCTAGGCTAGTTTTCAACAGCGGGTGGCAGTCTAGGCTAGTTTTTTTTACAGCTGATATCGCCCTTGGCTAGTTTTTAACCGCAGATGTTCTCAAGGCTAGTTTTTAACCGTAGATGACGGTCTAGACCAGGGGTGTCCAAAGTTTTTGGGCCGAGGGCCAGATGCAAAAAACAAAATGTGGTCGTGGGCCAAATTTTACAATTTCACAGACACGTGTATTTATATGTGTGTGTGTGTGTGTGTGTGTGTGTGTGTGCGTGGTACTATTATGGAATTATTTTCTACATTTTAAAATCATAATATATATTTTACTCACCATAAACTCTGTTAATGTGAACAGTGATGTTGTGCTTTCGATTTCAGAATTGATGCCAAGTCAGGAGTGAGTCGTGTAGTAGATATACGTAGCAAATCACAGAGGTAGCTGTCAGTTAGATTGGTTCTCAATGAACTTTTCTTTAGATTCATCAGCGAAAATATTTGCTCACATATATATGAGGAGCCAAACAGACTCATCATCCTTTTTGAATGGGGAAATTTGGATGAATCCAAACTCTTGTAAAACTCAGACATTCCTGCACTCCCTGTTGATTTTCCTTTTTCTTGGTTGCGCCACGGCTCACCAAAATGTGGTTATCAATTATGTTTCCCTCAGTTTGGTCGGTTCGTTTAATGTCATAACAGAAAATGCTGCCTAATTGAAGGCACGTGATAGCGACACCCGGTGGTTATTTATTGAATTACGTTTATTTTTGTACAGCGGCCAGATTCTATTAAAATGTATAAAAAGCCCCGCGGGCCGCCACTAAACTGATTGCGGGCCGCAGATGGCCCGCAGGCCGTAGTTTGGACACCCCTGGTCTAGAATATTTAATTTATTCTATTTAATATTTAATTCGGCTAGTTTTGAACAGCAGATGGCTCCCTAGGCTAGATTTTAACAGCAAGTGGATGTTTAGGTTAGTTTTTTTTTAAGCTGATGGCGCTCTAGGCTAGTTTTTAAAAGTAGATGGCACTCTAGGCTGTTTTTTTTTCATCAGCTGATGGCGCTCTAGACTAGCTTTTAACAGCAAATTGCTCTCTAGGCTGGTTTTTACAAGCAGGTGGCCCTCTAGGATAGTTTTAACAGCTCATGGCACTGAAAGCTAGTTTTTAACAGATTAATGTAAACACCGCTCACTACGATTTGCTTAAACCTTCCTTAATTTACATATTAATTTACTATTTAAGGGTGAAGTGATACTTGTACGGAATCAGATACAAGCAGAGTACGGCTGTTTGTAAAGCATACAGCGCCATCTGCTGTAAAAAAAAAATCCATAGACTTCATTCAAGAGCGCATAGCAATGTAGTTTGAAAATCTTACTTGATCTTTAGAGGACTTTTTGCCACAGCTCTAGATGCTAGTAAGTTTGTTTTGTGGTGTTGTATGAAGAACTGCTCAAAAGTAATCCTTTATTTATCGATAATATGTCCCTGTTAATATTATTAGTGTGAAAAGGAACCAAAGTTGTTGACACGATACTGTTCATTTTACCTAAAAACTGCACTCAAACAAATGTTGAAGTACGCTTTTGAAGTTTTCAACGTGTAGGCTGAAGCACGTATATGTCCATTGAGCATGTGTTGAATGTTTGTCTGAAACAGCTGGACCAGAAAACTTTAAGCACCTCCAAATTGAGTCTTTCCAAAAGCTCCTGAAGGGTTTTGGGTCGAGGTCTCCTGCTCCTGCGGTGAGCCCGAATCCTAGGTTGTGGTGTGATTTCTTCCACCAGCAAGTCGACGTAGATGAACTTAAAGTTTCCCACTTTCCCTTTCAGCATTCCAGTCCAGATTCCCATCGGTGGTTTGTTGATAATGTCAATAACATCTCCAACCTTATATTGTTTGAAAAAAATAAGCATGTTATTGGCTCTGAAAACCAACCTTAAGCTTCATCACTGAGCATCTCGGGTTAGTTTTACCTTGAGTTTGAGAGACTCTGTGTCGTATGGACTGGGGACGAAGTCAGTGTGGACTTTGGCTTTGCCGCAGAACTGGCCTGCGAAGGGCACATCTTCTTCTAAACGCAGACTGTCTCTGTTGCTATAACCTTCAGAGCCGCTGGTCACACCACCTAAAGCATCAGGAAATGCAAAACCAACCAGTGAAGCACAAACCACAGCTGAAATGTCACAAACACATCTACGCCAAAACTGTAACAATGTGCAAGTGTGTCAGTAAGACATTTCTGGGAAGAAATGGCAAAATAATACATTGCATAAAATACATTTTGCATGTAGAAATATTGAAATATGTCATTAAGGAAGCTTGTTTCTGGCACACAATTAAAAAATGAGATATTTGTGTCTTTAATAGCATAATTCTGACAATTCTGAGATTGTCATGCAGTCAAAGTTTGAATTGCAAACTACTGTCTTTTAGTATTTACTACTCTGTTAATGCATGCCACAGCATAGTGTTAACTATAGTGAACCGATCAACTAATTAATACAGTATACTGTACTATACTTTAGTTTTTACTACATCAAACTGGTGTAATGTAGTGTAATATAACAATGCAGAACACTTAATGGTCTTGTGAAGCACTTTAAAATGTGCATTTATTTTAATTGAAGATTGACTTAATCTCAACTGAAACATGAAGACTGGGCAGAACATGTAGTAGCTCCTCCTAGAGTGTTTGCGATTCAGCAAATGATAAGCATCTGGAAGCTGGTGGGGCATGTCAGATATTAGAGAGCATTTGATTGGTCAGAAAATTTGATGAGAAACTGAAGTATGAGATGATGTCAAAAAAATCAATCATTCATTTAGGAGGAAATTATGTTTCGGATTTTTTTTTTATCTTCTAAATGCAAATTTTGTCACTGTTTTGGAGCACATTAGATTCTAGATACAGTATCATCAAGGCTAACATACTGAGACAGACACCTAAAAAACTTTATTTTAATTTCACAGGATCTGTAAGACAGTAATGACCCTGGGTAACTTGTTTAAATGACTATAGTGATTGTGTTACCATAGCAAATCACCACAACAGATGAATTCAAATACTTTACTATAGTACAGTTCAAAGCCACTGTAGTATTTACTGTAAATTACTCTAGTATTTTTTTTTCAAGTGGGATTTTACTCATTGCAAAAAATGCTTTCTAGTCCAAATATCTAACTATTAAATAAAGAAGCATTTTCGACTAGCAAAAATATTGTCTTATTTTCTGAAAAAGTCAAAATTAGGTGAGTTTTACCTTACTTATCAAGCAAAATAGTGTAAAGTGACATCACCTAGCTTTGAGTGCATCAGTCTGCAGCCAAATACTACTATTTTTCCAACTGCACAGAGCGCACCGTCAAAACCAATAGCCGATAGTACTTGGCTAAAAATAAACGGCAGCCATGTTGCACCAGACCACACACACGGAGGAATCCGAGTGATTAAGCTAACTATTATATGGGGATGGTTAGGAGACCATGATGGACAGAGGTTAAACCCCTTTTTTTCGAAGAACATCCTGGGATTTGTAACAACCTTATCGAAGTCAGGACCTCGGTTTAACGTCTTATCTGAAAGACAGTGCTCCCTGAGCAGTATAGAGTCCCCTTCACTATACTGAGGCATTAGGACCCACACAGATCGCAGGTTGAGTGCCCCCTGTTGGCCTCACTAACACCACTTCCGGCAGCAAGCTAGCTTTCCCATGTGGTCTCCCATACAGGTATTGACAGGTGCAGCCCTGCTTAGCTTCAGTGGACGACCATGTGAGAGTTGCAGAGAGCTAGCTGCCTACTTGTAAAAAAATTCACCTCTACATGTGGTAACAGTTGATCTTGATTTTTTTTATTTGTACATTTTAGAATACCTTTTAGTATGAAAGTTTTGATAATTCATGATTTATTCATGAAAACGTCCTTATGACTGGCCTGTAGCCAGCCTGCTGAAAGGGGTGGTTCTTTTTTTCCCTCAAAAGTGGAGCTTCTTGCAGTTATTTTCTATTTAATTATGAGGTTTAAATATTGCATTTTAGTGACATTTTCAGCACTTTTTTTTTAGCTTGTCGGATGGTGATCATCAACCACAAGTTTTGATGTACCAAAAACATTTCCTAAAGATTTAGAATAAAGAAATATGAAGACAATACTGATTTTTTATTTATTTTTTTTAGATACAAATTTATCATATCATTAGAAAAAATAGGATTCTGTTTAAGTTTTAACTAACAAAACTGTGGCCTATTGTCATTTAATAGGCAAATAACAAACTGGCCAGCACATTCAACTTTCCTCAGTCAGTATTTAGGATGCTGAATTTGGCTCTTCAGAATGGGAAGTCACATCGAAGCAACAGCCCACAAAGTATTCCACTTGGTCTTTAAGTCATAGGTATTTTTTTACAATTTACACTAGCGTTGCAGTCAAAATAGGACAAACGAGCTTATGTACAAATTCTGGACCTGTCAGTGAGGGGTGGGTATTTCGAACCACCTGAACTCCCCCTCCCCGGCTACAAGCCTGTATGAGTTAGTGAATGAGACCCAAAACGTTTTGCTTGTCTAGAATAGAAATAGAAAAATATGTAGATATTTGGACTAGAAACAAGACAAAAACAATAAGTAAGAAAAGCTTTTGTTGCATAAATTTGTGCGTATGCATGGTTGGTGAATGAGACGGAATCATTTTTGCTTGTCTAGAAAATGCTTCTTGAATTTTGTATATTCAGATATTTGCACTACAAATAAACAAGTAAAAGCTTTTGTTGCAGTACATTTTTTTTTTTCATTTCATATTCCTAGTTGTAGAAGAAGTGTAGTTGAGCTTACTAGATGAGCTCTGGCCGCTGTGCAAACTGAAAAGACTCTCCACAGAGTTACTGGAGTGGTTGTTGCCTTTGGCCAGTGTGCCGTCCACAACTTCAGCTGCCGCGGCTTCATTCTCCTCGCCCTGTACAGAGAAAAACATCAACAGTGTTCAGCCCACATGCAGGTACGAGTGCCAAGCTGATACGTGACTGGTGTCTTCAGGTGCTAAATCGGGTTTTGTGAGGCCGTGGGCCACTCGAGGGAGCAAAGTCTTTAATCCGCCAGAGCTGCCATTTTTACCGCAGATATGTGGAAGCTGCGTGTAATCCACCAACACAATCTCTTTAGAGTAACTACAGCGGCAAATAAAGGAGCACTGCTTTATTCAGTTAGTACTGAAGTTGCTTGTTAAGTAAGTGTGAAATAAATAGGAGAATCACTGTGGTGTGGCGTTTTTGTTTTGCTTTTGTTTTGCTTTCATTCTCACTTATACCTCTTTACTTAAAATAGACATGCACTGTGTAAAACAACAACAAAAAAACGCGGGGTTCCACACAATTGATTTGTGTTAGGACATCATGAAGGAATTAAGTTAACTGATTAGTTTTTTACATATTAAATGAATTGAACATAAATCAAATAAGTTGCCCAACCAACAACCACCCCCCCCACCCACACCCACACACACACACACACACACACAACCAAAATCAAGAAAATAAAATAAAAATAAAAACTCTAGAATTGCAAGAAAAACCACAAAGTAGTTTGAACAAACAGCAAGCATAATATTGTGTGGTAGATCTTTCAATATTTGCAAATAACTTTTGGTCTTTCTATTTGTTTGTTGCTAATCTGATTTACACCCAAAAATTATTAAAAGGCTTCATACACTCAAAAAAAGATCACTTCTGCTAGTTCAAACTACCTGTTTAAAATGAGCTTAAACTACACAATTCTTGTTATTTCTTTGGCAAATTTATTTGTTTTATGCTCAGTCCACTTAAATTTGTAAACCATTACATTAACTTAAGCATTTTGCGTTGTAACAAAATGACATGTTTGTAGGTCCCAGCATGCTTTGTATGGGATTGAATTAAGATAATTAAAATATTGACAATAAAAGTATTCTTGGGTCTTTAAAGTTAATAGAAAGACTTGTTAGAGTTTAATCTTCACTTTAGTTTGAAGATTAAGAAGATTTTCATAAAATGTTTTGAGATTACCACCTTGCAGAAGCACCCATGCTTTGAGTGTAGGCATTAGCAACAATGCAGTTTGGTGCTTTGCTCAGTGAGCAATAACTGTCCTAAAATGAGTTCTGAGATCAGTGTCAATCAACTGTAGATGTAACTTATGCTTAAAAATGGCTCTTTGGATAACTTGGATACATGATATTATCAGACCTTTGAGTTTAAGTAAAAATACAAATGTATTTAAACTTTTATTTGATCAAATCAAGTTAGACCAACTCAATTGCATTTAATTGATTGAATATATATCTTTTTAGTTGGTGTTAAACAATTTTATTGGATGGAAATCCTGCCCTCAATTAAATGGAGTTCATCCAATGACTTATTTTTTTGAGTGTATATATGTATAATAGAAAAGTCCAAAAACAATACTTGATCTAGAATGACTGTAACCCCATCAATCCCCCATCCCCCCACCCCCCAAATAAAATGTATGGCTCTGAACACTTCACTCAACAAATTATTTCGCTGCTTGTTCAAACTACTTATGTAAAATTAGCTTAAACAACACCGTTCTTTAGGGTATTTTTGGGGGGACAACTTAATTGTTTCAATTCAATTTCAATGTCAAGTCAATGTTCAATTGACTTCATTTTGTTAATTTAATCAATTTGTGTTGGGACAACCTAAATGAATTGTGTGTAGCCATGCATTTTTTTACAGTGTTGAAATATAGCATGCAGGTCACACACTTTACTTGTATAATACGTGCTTGGTCATTTTACCATTTATGAAGCTTTTTTCGAATGCTTCAAATGTATTCAGAACTCATTGTTTCACTTGATACAAATCTCTCAAGGGTTTGCTGCCGATGGCCTCTAGTCTGCTTTGTTCACTCTGCCTCTGGACTGCTTTATTCACTCTGCCTCTGGACATTAATGTGTAATTAAATGAAAATCTGGTTGATGTGCTAGAGAGCTGTTTTGCTGAGCCGATTCTCACTCTTACACCTCAGATCTGCAGCTTGCTGCCCATAACTGAGCAAATAGCTCAATGTGCTGAGCATTGCGTTACAAACACTGAGGTTGCAGGTTCGAAACCAGCATTCTTTTACCACGAGTAGATTCTAAGAAAGCACGCAGTATGAGGTATAATAAACTGTTAGAAAAAATTAAAACTCCTCTTTGTTACATTTTGATCTCTGCATAAAATAATATGTACAAATGTGATTTTTATGTATATAATTACATTTAAGTTTAATCTGCTTTAAAGTTTCAACAAATTCTGGCAACAATAAATATAAATATATGGGTGAGATGGTCTTAAACTTAACAAATATAAAAAAAACTAAACTTTTTGCAATTGAAAAAACCTCTGTTTTTTATTTTATTAATTTTTTTACACTTAATGTCATTTTAGTAGATGCTTTCTGTAAATCAATCTAAAAATACACAACAGTCATAAACTTTGCCACAGAAAAAAAATTTAATAAACGAAACCCATCCTAAATGATGAAAAAAAAAACTAAATTGGCCCAATAAAAACTATATACGATGTATCATTTAGAAACATCGTCAAATTTCAATCTCAGAACAACAGTTTTGATTGTTGATTAAAATAAAAATCACTCATAGCTAAACCTAAACAACCTTCACTTCAAACACCTCGTCGTTTAAGGCTTTTGACGCTGTTTTAAAAGTTAAAGATGAGCGCTCACCGTTTCCTCTGACAGGGCTTTAGTGTATTTCCGGCCCATTTTTTTCCGCATGGTCAGTGAAATGTTCTTCATCTTCTTCCCCAGACCTCCTGATTTACTGGGATCCACCTCAGGGCTTTCCACAGGCTACACGCACACACAGATGAATTTCAGTACAAGGCATTCTAGTGTTTATGCACATCACTGAAAGATAAAAACACTCACCAGACTTTCTACTTTATCCTCTGGCTTGACCTGATTGGGCTGCTGTCTGTCAAATATCCCAAAACTGGTGGACCGCTAAAAGAAAACGAAGAGATGAAGTTGATTGAGTGGTCAACAGTCTTGATTGGGTCGTTCATTTCACACCACACTGTTTTCTGGTCACTGATCTCCAAACAAAGTGACAGTTTCACATGGTGTTTGTTTGCGAACAAGAATACATTTCGATCCAGTATTTACGTAATATTTCACCACAACAGATGGACAAAGAGTTTTGATTGATTTAAAAATAGAAAAGTTTTACCTTTGGCTTGTTTCTTGATTTTTCAGAGGCGTTTGATGGTTTTCTTTGAAGCATTTTTGGTAATTTTTGTTTTATTTCTCCTGACTGAAAAGGTTCAGCTCTTATTGAAGACTCTTGCGCTGGCCTGAAGCCACTCACACACTCAGTCGAGTTGAAACACACTTCCTCACCACACACAGGATGTGACTGAGCGTCTACTTGACATCTCTAATCACTCGTTTTAAAAGTGTCTCTGCATTAAACAGTAATGCATCCTCGTCTGAATGACAACTTTTTAAAGCACTAGATGGAACTATTGAGACCTGTGGATATTTATTTAGCATTGATTTATTAATGCGTACTGCACTATTGGAGGCATGGCAGTACATTTATTTAAGGCGACTAAATGTTTTTAAAATAATCACTCATGCTCATGAAATTTATTTGATCAAAAATTCAGTAAAATTGCAAAATATATTTTTTACATAGTTTCAGTTTTTGTTTATTTGTATTTATTATATTTATTTGTATTATAGTTTTTGGTCACACTTTACAACAGGGGTCTCAAACTTAATTTATCTGCTCGAGGCAGAGTCTGGGTGAGGCTGGGCCGCATCAGGTTTTCCACAATAAATTAATTATATTAATTATTATTAATTTCTAATTTGTTTATTTATTTGTTTAATATTTGTGTGTTAAATATATATAAACAGATTCGTAAATATTAGAATTTTTAACACAAAATATGGAAAAAAAATCTACTTAATGCTGAATTAATTAAAATAAATACCAAAAAGCAAAACACAAATATTTCTGGAAACAGGATCTGGCTCAATTTAAGCACTGATTTCTATACATTTATCTGCGTATAATGTCCTGCTGCGCAGCAACTTTAAAAAAACTGTAAATGAAGTGTTGTGAATGAAGCGTGCTGGGACGAATGTCTGCATGTGCCCAATAGAAACGAGGCATGGAAGAAAACACTCACTGTTGTAACTTTCACTCACTGAGAAATGTTTCTCTGCCTGCGTCAAGCCGATGTCCCGCCTCCGAGAGCCATATACCTCACTGTGATTGGTAGGTTCATTCAGCTCCACACACAACACTGTAAAGTGCCATACATATCGAACTCGCGGGCCGCACTGACATTAAACTTTCAAATTGAGGCGTGGGCCACAAACTATCGTCCCACGGGCCGCGAGTTTGAAACCCCTGCTTTACAATAAGGTTAAATATAAAAGAAAATAAGGTTATTAAACAATGAACAATACATTTACTACAGTATTTGTTCGTGTTAGTTAACGTTAGTTAATGAAAATACAGTTGTTCTTTGTTAGTTCATGTTAACTCACAGTGCATTAACTAATGTTAACCAGCATGGACTTGGATGTTAATAATGCATTAGTAAATGTTCAATTATGATTAATAAATGCTGTACAAGTGTTGTTCATGATTAGTTCATGTTAGTAAATGCATTAACTAATGAACCTTATTGTAAAGTGTTACCTAGTTTTTAGTTTAGTTTTATATTTACGGTTTTAGAGTTCATTTATTTAGTTTTATTCATTGCTGAATTGTTTCAGTATCTTCTCTCTTCTTAAGATTTTAGATAATACATCAGCTTCCTGTTTTGCGTACTTTTGTAGTTTTGTCACCTTCCCTTTTAACAGCTATTATGACCTTACTCTTATTAAGAGAAACTGAAGTGACTTAGAAATGACCACTAAAGTGATTAGTTCACATCCAGAGAGTAAATGTTCTATTTGTGTTTGATTAATATTTGTGACAGACAGCAGCATACATGTATGGACACCCCCACACATGGACAGTCATTCATAGAGTACAATACGTGGGTCTCTGGAACACTTTATTCCGATTAGTTAATCACAATATTGTTTGTGATTAATTGCATCAGAAATAATGCATGTGGATACTAAATATACTTTATACTGTATATTTATTCTGTATATATAAATGCACTTATGCATGAATATATTTGAGAAAATGTTTATTTATATTAAGATATATATATTTATACAACAGTTCTGTCTGGTTCTCGAATCTGATTTGCTAACAGCACCAGTACAGCCTCTTCACCCTTCGGTAATCCGCCCACATACGTAGTGACAGCAGATCAATAAACTCACTACAGTTTGATGAATATTGCAGCTGTTGGACAACATAATGTACTTTTGAGGCTGTTTTAGGTGAGAATGTAGTTGTTTAGATCGCAACAATGCAGTTTATTTATAAGGACAGTGCCTATTTTAAATATTTATAATTTCAGAGATAAAGCACATCGGCATCCATAAGCCTGTCAAACTGAGCAGAGCAAAGACCATTGACAGAGCATATAATAAGCCCTCGCAGGAGAAAAACAAGTGTAATTTCTTATATTATTGTTTCTTCTGGAGAAAGTCTTATTTATTTTAGTTCGGCTGGAATAAAAGCAGTGCTGGAGCGCCTGTCTTTGTTTTGGTCCTTTTAGCCCACCCAATGCCAGTTTAGCCAATTATATTTCAGCACCCCCTGGGTTGCCTTGGTGGAAAGCAGCATATTTGATTCATTCAGTCATGAAGGCGCTCAAGACATGCGTTCGTGACCAAAATGCACATTCAGAGTTCCAAATGAAGTTATTAATTAGCAAATAATATAAATATTACGAACGAAAACATTAGTTGAGCAGGTTTCATTGTAACTCTGTGTTCTAACAACACGCTATGTGATGAGATTTGCAGTGATGAGCGATTTGGCTGTTTCATTCATTCATTTTCTTGTCGGCTTAGTCCCTTTATTAATCCGGGGTCGCCACAGCGGAATCAACCGCCAACTTATCCAGCATATTTTTTACGCAGCGGATGCCCTTCCAGCCACAAACCATCTCTGGGAAAGATTTGGCTGTTTGCACCAAACGCAAATCTGAATGCCATGCAGAAGCACAGAATAGTGCACTCACTGCACTCCAGCAAAATGGTAAGGTTTTTAATCTTAAAATTCTTTTAGTATTATTATTATTAATTAATATAAATATTATTTTAATATTATTAAACTCTTTTTAATATGGAAAATATTACTTTTATCATGTGCCATTGCTTTTATTTAGAACGCGCCTTAAATCAGCCTTTAGGCTCGATAGTCAGGCTCGCTCCTGTTGCACTGTAAAATACAAAAAGATAAGGTCATTCAAAACGTTTGAGGAAACCATTTAAGTTCAAAGACTAATCCTAATGTGTACTGTGAACTTAATCCATTTGAGTAAATAAAGCAATTTGAGCACAGTGAAACCCAATAAATGAAAAGAACTCAAACCAACTGAGTACCGTAAAACCTAATAAGTTAAGGCAACTCAAACCGTTTGAGGAAATCGATTGCAACAAACCAACAAACTTGTATAGATTGGTTAAACTAATCTATATGAGTACTGTGAACTTACTCCATTTAAGTTGAAGTAATGAAGTATTAATTAACTCGTTACCTTCAAAACTGAGTTAAACTCTTTTCAAATGAGTAGAATTAACTTTCAGTGAATTTTGAGTTAACTACACTGATTTCATTTGATAAAGTTGACTGTTGGGTTTTACAGTGTGGTGTCGTCAATCTGGCAACCTGCACTTGCATGTGTTTTAAACCAGGAGTGCAATACCCAGTTCAACCACTGGCTGTCAAACTTGCATATTGCACCGTTAGCATTATAACCTAGTTAGTTGCACTATACGCTGAATACTAGTATCTTAAAAAAATTATGTACAGTCATCATGGCAAAGACAAAAGAAATTCATTATTAGAAATTAATTATTAACACTATTCTGTTTAAAACGTGTTCTTCTCTCAATTAAGCAACACTTGGGAAATAATATTCAAAGAAAAAGTCCAGAATCTCACCAGCGCATCAGGCTTGTCCAGCTCCATGACGGAGTGTGTGATCCACGTGTCCTGCTGGTATCGTCTGTAGGGGTCTAGACGCTGGAAAAGATCCTCATATCTGTCCCAATCCGTGTCTCTGGGCAGGGTGAAATTAAAGTTGTACATCACCTGTTCGGCTGTTGACCTGTGGCAGGTGTGTGTGGACGTGTCCCATGCTGGAGAAAAAGCCACAGAGCTATAATACTCATAAAAAATCTCTGGAAGCGTGTCGTTCTCCTGCAAGGGCTGCTGGGATTGCGATGTTGGCCGTGTAGGCGCTCTTGTTGGCTTCTTCTCTGCTTTTTTGGTTAAACTAATGCAGGTGATGACAGGACTGTGGTCTTTGCTGTTGGATTCAGTCAGATTACCTGAAAGACGCAACAATTATAATGGAGATTTAGAATTTTAGAGCCACACGATAAATTAATAAAAGACATGATCTCGATTCAGTTAATTAGTACGCAGTATTATTTCTTTTGCTTGCCGCAACGCACCTGTCTTCTCTTCAGGTGGGCTGAGTTAGGACTGGTTAAAAATCAAGACTGCAAGAATGTGTACAAATCTTTCTGAATCTCTTGTAAATTGCATGCTGTTTTGATTAATTGATTCAAAATTGTGGAAGAATTGTGATTTTCTATTTTAAACTAAAGAGTGTGTTTCTCGATTTCTACAGAATCCTGAGCTCTGAGCATATTTTATTTTATCTTTTTGTTTTCTTTTGTTTTGTTGTTTTCTTTTTTCTTTTCTTTTCTTTTATCTTTTCTTTTCTTTTATCTTTTTTCTTTTCTTTTATCTTTTCTTTTATTATTTTTAAAATTTAATTTTAATTATTTATTTTTTTGCATTGTTTTGATTTGTTTATTTTATTTGTTTATATGAGCAATTCCAGCGTTATGGATATGACATTTGCAGTGAAAATATAAATATAATTATAATATAAACATCTGTTTATATTTTTCAGAACAACTGACCACAGAATTAAGGGACAAGAAAAATATCAATCTGTAAACATGCTTTGTATTTTAAATAAGGAAAATAAACATGTTATGAATATGACCAAAAAAAGTCTCTTCGTTATGGATGTGTCATATTTGAAATTAGCACTTGTGGGATTGTGGTAAATCAAATATAATAGTTTTAAAACATTGACAGAGACATTTTTGAGTATTTCTAAAGTACCGTAAAATACTTGCTTAAACAAACTTAGAAATGGTTTCAGTATTTTGGTGAAAGCTTAATTTTTGTCATGGCAAGGTTGACATTCGCATGGAATTGCTCATATTTATTTTCGATTAAACTGAATTAGTTAATAATAAAATAAAATTGAAATAGTTTTATTTTACTTTATTTTTTAGGCATTTATTTATTTATTTAAATGAAATAAATGTATCCTAATACATTTTTAATGTATTTTTTATTTTTTATTTTGTATTGTTTTATTTTGTTTTATTTTATTTGTTTTATTTAAAATTTAAATAAAAATTCATA
>CAIGQQ010011173.1:6012769-6025934 GCA_903798035.1 Danio albolineatus
TTATTTTATTTTATTTTATTTTATTTTATTTTATTTTATTTTATTTTTCCAAATATTTCCCAAATGATGATTAACAGAGCAAGGACATTTTCACAGTATGTCTGATAATATTTTTTCTTCTGGAGAAAGTCTTATTTGTGTTATTTCGGCAAGAATAAAAGCAGTTTTTAATTTTTTACAAAACATTTTAAGGTCAAAATGATTAGCCCCTTTAAGCTATATATTTTTATCAATTGTCTACAGAACAAACTATCGTTATACAACAACTTGCCTAATTACCCTAACCTGCCTAGTTAACCTAATTAACCTAGTTAAGCCTTAAAATGTCACTTTAAGCTGTATAGAAGTGTCTTGAAAAATATCTAGTCAAGTATTATTTACTGTCATCATGGCAAAGATAAAATAAATTAGTTATTAAAGATGAGTATTTAAAAACTATTATGTTAGGAATTGTGTTTACAAAAATCTTCTCTTCGTTAAACAGAAATTAGGGGCAAAAATAAACAGGGGGACTTCATTCTGACTTCAACTATACATACAGAGGTCAGGAAAATAATATCACAATTCAAAAAAATAACTTAAACCTTTAAAGCAAACAGAGAACGAGTGAATATTGCTGTGAAACTAAAAAGTCTCAGCAGAGGAGCTATTGTGACAGAAAGTAATAAGGAGAACATTTCCCCAGACGCGGGAACATCTAAACAGTCGCGAAGCCAGGCAGAAATTAAGACTCATCCGTCAGAGGGGAGTCGAATATACAAACCCTCAGCAAAAGACACAATACGCTCTGCAGTCTTAATTCCCAGCGTGTACATTATGGTGCTGGTACTTGTGATTTCTCTACGGCCGCCTACAATTGTCTCCATGTATACTTTAATGGGATTGACTGTTAAACCTGTTTTCTGGTCAGCACGGACTCATTCTTCTGTAGTATCTGGAAAGCCGCTGGAAAAGGGTCTTAGCAGTGTGGGAATTCAGCGTTGATTCTCGAGTTATTAGTTTTGCTTGTGTTTGTTCGTCGGGTTGGTGTTGTTGATTCCTCGAGGGGGACAGAAGACTCTTTCTCATCTCTGCGTGGGACTGAGATGCTCGCGAGAAGTCTGTCAGGACGAGAGCACACTTACTCTTGATCAATGTGGGAATGAGGTTTGCAAGTCTTTGATGCCTGCTTTTGCAGCCTCCGGGGAACACTTGGATTTTACATATTTATTCTGGAGGAAAAAGAGAGTAGGCCTGATTTACATTGCTTGAGTTTATTTGTCCAGGTGGATTGTTGGTAGCCAGTGTTGATGGTTCAAGATGGTGGACTACGTAGTTGTCTGTTCATAGAGTAAGTTTTGTCAACTTGTTTTTCTAGAACTACTTTCATGCATGTTTTAGGATATCACATGAAAAAGACTATATAGATCGAGACCTAAAACATTGTATTTACAGACTATTTTCTAACCTTCAAACTGTTCCAAATTACTGATTTTCTTTGTTCTGCTTAACACAAAGTCAGTGACATCTACACTCTAAAGGCAAAATCGATTAATTAACAGCTTCTGTGTTTCCTGATTCAGTTTTTTGCAATACAGTTATGGTAATGAATTGGATTATTGGACCTTTAGCTCTCTGTTGAATTTTTAGTCATGATTGAATTCAGTTCAATTTTGAATTCTAGCCATCAGCTAGCTATCTGCAACTCTCACGTGGTCGCCACCTAAAATTAAACAGTGCTGCACCCAGTCAGTACCTGGATGGAAGACCACATGGGAAAGCTGGGTTGCTGCTGGAAGTGGTGCTAGTCAGGCCAGCAGGGGGCGCCCAAACTGCGGTCTGTGTGGGTCCTAATATAATAATAATATTTATAATAATATTTTAAAAAATATATATTTTAATAGTAATAGTTACTTATATAACTCTTCTGGACACTCAAGGAGCTTTATACATTTTTAGGGGGAATCTTCTTCTCATCCACCATCAGTGTGCTGCATTTACCTGGATGACGCGATGGCAGCCATATTGCGCCTGATCCGCTGAGAGGAGACAGGGTGATCGATCCAATTATGATATGGGGATGGTAAGGAGGCCATGAGGCCAAGATGCCGGGGTTAATCACCTAGGCTGTTTCTCAATATGCGTTCTTCAGCGGTCTTGCGTCCTCGTGTTCTTGTGTAACATCATCATCATCCGCCGAAGTTCAGTTCCAATACTCAAGACCACAAGAACGGAGGACGCGTGTGTTCCCGGATGTGTTTTTGATAACGAGGACGCACCGATGTAGACTTGATCACAGAACTCGCTCTAGAAGTCCCAGAATTCATTGCTACTGGAGGTGGGAAGCGCAGCATTTTGTATAGATTTATTATTAAAGTTCAGAGATATAACTTATTTACCTCAGGAGTTTCCCTAAATGAGACGGTGAAAGTAAACATTAACGTGAAAATCTTATTAAAGGCATAAACACAATAAGATTGTTTATTTGTTGAAATTCGTATTAAAATCTGTTTAATTTGTGATGTGCAGCGTATATTTCTGAAGTCTTTATGCAGAGTATATATTGTGAAACCGGGGAAAACAAATTGTTGTATAAATGCTGTAGTGTTTAAATAATTTTCGGTTAAAGATGTGTGAGGGTCATATGACCATCAGGAAGAACGCAGCATCTCATTCCTCACAGGACGCGTTCTCTGTCCTCGCGGTCTCCTGAGTTCGTTCTTCCGATGTGACCTGGCAAGACCGGTCTCCACAAGAACACAAGTCCGTTCTCTGCGTTCTTGAAATTGAGAAACAGACCTACTCTTCTTCAAAGGACATCCTGGGATATTTAACGACCACAATGAGTCAGGGCCTTGATTTAACATATCTTCCGAAAGACAGCACTCGATATACTAGGGTGTTAGGACCCACACAGACCACAGGTTGAGCGCCCCCTGCTGGTCTCACTAACACCACTTCCGGCAGCAACCGGTCTCTTACACTGACCGGGCGCAACCCTGCTTAGCTTCAGTGGGCGACCATGTGAGAGTTGCAGACAACTAGCTGCCAGCTTACAACTTCTGTCCAAATCAAGGCTGTGTGCTGATGAGCTAAATGTGCTTGTTGAATCAGTTTCAGCCCATGAGCTTATACAAATGTGTAATAAAGGCAAAAAGTGCAAGTAATTCCTCCATTCATCCCTTTTTTATGAGGGGTTACCACAGCGGAATAAACCAGCCAACTATTCTGGCATATGTTTTACGCAGCGTATGCCCTGCTGCAATCGAGTACTGGGAAAAACCCATACACTCTCGCATTCACAGACACACTCATACACTACTGCCAATTTTTGTTTACCCAATTCACCTATAGCGCATGTCTTTGGACTGTGGGGTAAACCAAAGCATCCAGAGGAAACCCACGCCAACATGGGGAGAACATGCAAACTCGGCACAGAAACGCTAACTGACCCAGTCGAGACTCGAAACAGCGACCTTATTGCTGTGAGGCAACAGTGCTAACCGCTGAGCCACTGTGCCACCCACTAATTCCTCCATCAAACAAATAAGTATCTGCTATAACTAGCCACATTTCTGACACGTCGTCACCCTAGAATAATAAGGTTCTATCTGACATTTTTATCAAAATTGAGATATTGACATATTCTTATTAATTGACAACTTATTTGTATTATGGGATGTTTATTTTTTTATAAGTTGTTTACATTTTTTGACTTTATAAAAAAACAAATGTTAAACGCGTACTGTTTGCTATGGAAAGCAAAAACTTTGAAGCTCATGTAGCATAATGTTTTCTGCCTTGTGTTGATATCAATGACTTATCATACGAATCAATCCTTGCCTTTTTCAAGTCCTCGTTTATTCTGGATAAAAAAAAGGAACATATAACAGGCCTTGTGCAGCCTAACAGCATGTAGTGATGTATTCACTCACACGCTGTTGACTCTCATGCAGACTGGCGAGACTTTAAGAGTCATATACACTACATAAGTATTTTAGAACATATAATAACAGAACATGTACCTGGATAACAAAAAGGAACATATAAGTGGCCTTGTGCAACAGCATGTAGTGATGTATTCGCACTATGAGAGAAAAAGAACAAACATGACAAAAAGCAATGAAAAATAATCAACAAGCATCTGTGTACACATCACAAACAGGCCTCAGATCACAATCATACGGTTACATCGTCAAGATTCATTAGTTAAATGAAATATAGCACTCATTAAGTCACAGCATACACCTGTGTGACATACCACTGTTGACTCTCATGCAGACTGGGGAGAAGCAAAGCGCGCGCACTCCTCAAATCAACATGGAGACAGGAAACCCCAAATACGGCCATGACAGGTGGAATCACAAAATAACGAATATTTTTTACCTTTTTTATTTTGCACCTGCTACACTCAATATCTCAAAATCATTCAGAACGCAGATAGAACCCTATTATTCCAAAGTGACAATGTATTGAATTTTTAGTCTGCAGCATTTCAACTATGATGAAAATGACCAGCCACACTAACAGAGTAATATCCATTTGATCAAATCAAACCTGCCAAGTGTGAACAGACCCTTCCAAAAACATTTCAAAAATATTTCTCTTCCCTAAATCCCCATCACTAGAGGACATGAGTCGTGCAGGGTATATCAGGAGACGTCCTGTCCTTTCAAACACCTCATAAAAGTCTAGTTTTTACCCAAACTTCCTGAACCTCCACTGGTTTTTCCACTTCAGTTGATTTCGAGCAGACGAAGCGAGAAGGATTGTAGAAGCGTGTTCCGGTCTTAGTTAAGATGTCAGCGGTGTGTGTGTGTGTGTGTGTGAGTGTGTGCTTTCTCAAGGTCAACACACCCTAATAAGAATTCACCAGAGACCGCTGTTATTATCAGCTCACAACGAAATGGCTGAGGTGAAAAGAGAAACAAAGAAACATAATTATTCCCAGGCTTTCAGTAGATAAAGGCTCTCATTGGAGGAAGAAAGAGTTTTAGAAGGTGTTGATTTCCCAAAATGCCCTTCTTTCTTGTTACCTTCAAGAGTTAATTGTGCTTTACGCCGTCGGACATCTAGTGCTAGTTAAAAATCATGACATACCCTTCAGACATAACAAGCTTCTCTATGAGTTCCTGGGCAACGTCCAAGTTAAATGCCCTCTGTGGGATCCTTGATAACTGTTGAAAATCAGCCGATCGGGCGATGGACGTGCTGTAAAACTGCAGCCATCACTCTGTGTCTGATGTGGAGGTCAGCGCCAGCAAAGCCAAAAGGGCACATCAATTTTTACAGCCCTCCTGAGGACGGGCAAGTTTCTCTCTCTCTTTCTCTTTCTCTCTCTGTCACCTTTCTGTGTGGGGTGAGCGGATGCGTGTTGTTTCTCAAGGCTGTTATTTGTATGATGTGTGATGAAGCATGTGCACATACTTTCTGATCTGAACATGATGGCAATGGATGGACGGCAATGCAGCTATCCTTTTTATGGATTTTTCTTTATGTCTTATGTCACTTTGTAAAGAGCACATATGGAGCTGTAGTAAACTATGTTGTTTTGGTTGTCAAGTGCTAGTACATGCCTATGGAGTGAACGTGAAAATCGTTGTTTGCACAAAATTGCATTTGCCAGGCAAACATGCAACACTGTAAAAAAATAAATGCTGGGTTCCAAACAATCGATTTGTGTTGGGGCAACATGAAGGAATTTAGTTAGCTTGATAGTTCTTACAAATTTAAGTAGATCAAACATAAAACAATGAAATCCCCCAATAAAATTTGCATGTTCTCCCCGTGTTGGCGTGGGTTTCCTCTGGGTGCTCCATGTTTCACCCATAGTCCGAAGACATAGGTGAATTGGATGAACTAAATTGGTTGTAGTGTTTTGAGTGTGTGTGTGTGAATGAGTGTGTATGGATGTTTCCCAGTACTGGGTTGCAGCTGGAAGGGCATTCGCTGTGTAAAACATGCTTAATAAGTTGGCGGTTCATTCCGCTGTGGCGACCCCTGATGAATAAAGGGACCAATCCGATGGAATAAAACAATATTCAAAGAACATACTGAGAATCAAAAATATACACAATGTTATCATTTTTGAAATCCTTAATTTACTAATTGATTAAAACCTGACTTTGTTTCCACTCTTTATTAAATTAAATGCAAGAATTAGATGCTTTGTTTCCAGTGTGGACTTAGAGAAACTTATTCATGCTTTTATCAGCAGCAGGGTGGATTACTGTGACGGCCTCCTCACTGGCCTTCCCAAAAAGACAGAACCAGAACCAGAAAATCAGAGCGCACCACACCTGTCCTTAGGTCTTACACTGACTCCCAGTTACATTCAGAATAG
Organism: Danio albolineatus; assembly: GCA_903798035.1. Classification (NCBI taxonomy): domain Eukaryota; kingdom Metazoa; phylum Chordata; class Actinopteri; order Cypriniformes; family Danionidae; genus Danio; species Danio albolineatus. The sequence continues at coordinate 6,019,092 of CAIGQQ010011173.1, forward strand.
ATTTTATTACTAGTCTATAGACCTTTTTCTTGGAACGCAAAATTACCCATTATGCTTTGCGTGTATGTGCAAGGAGGATGCTAAGAACTTCCGGTCGGCAGCTGATAGGTATAAAAGTCACATTCGGACAGCTTTGAAACGATAGTTTTAATCTGCTTTATTTGCTTTTAATGTCTTTGAACCAATACCGTTGATCAGCGCCACTTCCTGGACTGATTATTTAAATAATGTGATCTAATAGGATGGAAACAGCTGCTGTGAGGCATTTTCCCCCTTGTTGTCGGACGGCATCTTGTGCCGTTTACAGTTAATGAAGCCTCGTCATCACTTAAGTCAACAGTTTCTCTTTCTTTTAAATATATAACCAACCCAAACTTATATAATTCACCAATGTTTGGCACACACACGTAGCCTGTACTATCCCACTTACATAAACGACTCCCGATTAAAATCAACATGCAGATCAGTATCAGTAACAGGCTTTTATTGGTAATTTTTTTTAATTGTATGACTTGCATACCTGCTAAGCTTTAAGCTAGTAATTTGGCTTGCTCTATAATGCAGTGAGGATCGCGTGTTTGTGAGTGCACGCACATTGAATAGCCACTGAGCTAACAGCTGACAGGCCGTGTATACACACATACACACACACACACACTGTATTTCTGACGGCAGACACGTGAACTAGGAGAACATTTTCTCTCGCGCTTGAACCACTACTGACATATTATAACGGCTTTAACACACACCTTTCAAAGCTGTGTCACAAAAACACTCTGTAATCCACTGAAGACGCTATTGAAAGCCATTTTCGGATCGCAAATTACCCATTGTAAACGCTGTAAGCGGAAGTTCTAAACATTCTACCGGAAGACGCTGGTCACTACGACGGCCTCCATGCAGCAGCCAAGAAAAAGGTCTATAAATCACTAAACGGCCTAGGACCTTAATAGATTACAGATATGCTCACTGAATACAAACCTAACAGATCACTCAGGGCGTGCAGTTGCCTTGAACCGGGCCGAAGCACGCTTGTCCCTCCTCCTGTCTCCCCCGACGGCCCGCACTCACATTACATTCGGGCCTGAGCACGCTTACGTCATCGATGATGCGCTGTTCAGTTATGAGAAGTGCTCTCGCTCAGCACAGTGGAGATTTCTTTACATCATTATATCGTTTTAGTGGTTTGATATGCAGTGAGACGCAGTCAAATATTTCGCCGAACAGATCAGCCACTTCTGACACTCATAAACAATCATAATGTCCTCGTGCTGCAGGAATTAGGAGGTTTGCTGAAGGTGCAGCTGTCGTGCAGTGAGAGGTTTGCATCTTTGATAATCTACGACAGTTTGCATTCATTAAACAGTAAGAATGATTAATAAATCCACATGAAACAGTCCCCAAAAGTCACGTCTCCTCTTCTGTTTCGGGCTCAGGCGCGCATTGCACTCTCACTACAAGTGTACCGCACCAAAGCCCAAGTGAACCGCGCTCAGGCACACCTCTTCCAACCGGGCCAGAGCTGGCCAACTGTACCGTGCCTGAGCCTGATTCAGCGCACTCACACTTCTCAAACGATCTGGGAAACGGGCCTGGGCATGGTTCGGATAGCATAGTGTGAGTACGCCCTCAGATCATTAGAATCAAGCGAATTAGAAATTCCAAGAGTTCATTCAAAGCAGGGTGAATCTGCCTTCAGCTACAGCACCCCCTGCTGCTGGAATCAGTCTCCGGAAATGATCAGTCACATTAGGCAAGACTTAAAACACTGCAAAAACACGCACACACGCACGATTGTTGGTTAAATGCCCCTTTACATTAAAACAATTCACTATTCTCTCTATTGTGGCCTGTTTAAAATGAATCTTTGAACGTCATCCTCTATGCTCAGAAATGCAGTGTGGATATCATGTGTGGATGGTGAAGCTTCATTTGGTTATCAGACATCATCAGACACGTATTGGTCTGTGTCCTACTTTCCAGCGTAGGAGTTTTGCAAACTCAGCTATAGTGCCAGCCAATCCTTCAGCTTTCTTTTTGGCAGCACAAGGACGAAACGATGGCTTAGACAGCTTCAGGGGACAGCAGAGCCGGAGAGAGAGATAAGAGAACAAAAAACAAACAGAGCTGAGGAAGAGGAAGGAGGGCTAGAGGACGACCACGAAGAAGGAGGAGAGAAAGTTGTCAGGGATCGGGGTGACCCTGAGCCGCGCGCAATCATGTCCTGCCAAATTTCAGAGAAAGGAAACCAGGCCACCTTGTAATCTTTTTTTCCCGCACGACAGTCGGACACGGTGTCACATCCACCGCAGAACACAGACAAGCTCGTGATCCGAGGAGATTGTCTTTGAAAAACTCTCATCAGACCGTCTGAATTAGCTCTAAAATAAGAGTAGATGTGCATTCTGCCTGCAATTGTTTGTTTTGTCTGTCATTGGTCACCATTACATCATTTTTTTGTATTGATAGCCATTGCTGACACTGTTTTGAAATCATTAAGTGTCATATTTGACTACAAAACTAGTCATACGTGTCGATTTCTTTAAATGAGATTTATACATCATCTGAAAGCTTTCTGATGGTTTATACCAGTGGTTCTCAACTGGTTTGGTCACGGGACCCACATTTTTACATGGTCATCAAGCCGCGACCCAAATTTTTAGGAACTATAATATAATTTTAGGAATTATAATTAATTTGTATTTATTTGTTAACATACACAAGTAATGAAAGAAAAATCATGAGAAAATCAGCAAGACTTACAAATAAACTATTTTATTGCTGACATTTAACAAAATGTATCAAATTATATAAATATTACAAAGTAAAAACGACAAACACTGTAAACAGCGGTTAGGGTAAGGAAAGGTTGTTACCATAAACAAAACTGAACTGTTAATAAAACATTAACACTGATCCTGTTGAACACAACAAACCAGCAAATTGTAAAATGATTAAAACATCCATAACCATTTTTACCTCTAATATGACAGCAATTATAAACATCTGTTTCACTTAACAGTAATTTGGGAAGATAATGAGATAACTGAGGATGTGCTTTACTGATAAGAGTTTCAAAGTCAGGAGTGATGGTAGACAGTGCTACCCGAAGATCGTGCTCTATGTACAACCTGTTCCTTTGCTTGGAGTCAAGCTGCACCAAGGAAGATATCCACTTTCATACAAATGCGTAGTTCTGAATGGGATGGGTTTGATCGCACTTCACTGAATTTCTTTTTCAGCGTCTTATCACATGAAAGCTCCACCAGCTGACTCTCTATGTTGCTTGGCAATGTGACGTTTTCCACGTCGATTCCAAAGGGATCGGTTGTCGTGCATGCATTTCAAAATAAAAGTCCGGTATACGCAAAAAAAGTTAAAAATTAAACCTTTGTTGTTTTTTTTACCACACACTCCGCGACCCACTGAAAATGTTCCTGCGACCCACTTTTGGTTCGCGACCCACCAGTTGAGAAACACTGGTTTATACAATGCTAGGATATGACAATCTTTTGTGTTATAGTATATAAATAATATAAATAATAATCAAAAGTAGAGAGAAAACCGCCTTTAAAACTGACTAAATGTAATGCTTAGCAATGCACCTCATTATCAATGTTTTTACAGAAGGAAATGTTACAAACTATACTCATGGAATATGATCTTTACATAATATTCTAATGATTTTTCACAAAAGGAAAATCTAGATCTAGCATTTTGACCCTTACATTGTATTTTTGGTTATTGGTTTTGTGGTCCAGGATCACATTTATGCTTTTGGCAGACAGTTTTATCCAAAGTGTCTTGTTTGTCATTGGTCACCATTTCATCATTTTTGATCGCATAGATATCAGAGTTTTGAAATCATTAAGTATCACATTGTTCATTGTGACCATGGACTACAAAACTAGTCATAAGTGGTTTTTATTTTGTTGTTTGTTTGTTTTAATTAAGATGTATACCTCATCTGAAATCTTTCCGCCAGTATATACTTTGCTAGGATATATAACATTATTTCACTGACAAAAAAATAAATGTTCAAAAAACTAAAAATCAAAAATGGAGATAAATTTGTCTTTAAAACTGACTAAATTCTATGTGTGCATAGAATTGCACCGCATTTTCACAAATAGAGTTTTGATGTCTGAGCTCATCCCAATCATATCTTTTTGCTCTATCCTTTTTAACAAACAACAACAGTCCATTTCTCCATGTATGTGTTTTTAACATGTTGTAATGTGGTAAAGCTAAACTGTATTTTTATATTATCTTACTTTTCTGTTTATTATTAATATTATTATATTTTTCATAAGTCGTGTGTTTGTGGACTCTAGGCCAGGTCACCCTTGTACATGAGATCTTGATCTCAATGGGATTTTTGTCTGGTTAAATAACGAAACACATATTGATATTTTTACAGTAGGACATTTACAAACTATGTTTACAGAAGATGATCTTTATTTAATCTTCTAAAGATATTTAACAAAGTGAAGTTTTGTAAACTAATGTCCAGAGGATCATGTGCTATGGTTGATCACGTCTGGTCGTGCATCAGCAATCATCAAAAATCCAATCAGATGAATCCAAGTCTACAATAAACAGCCTAGTTTGTCTTTCCTTCCTTATCTTCGGTTTTGAAGAATCCTCCCATCCACCCCATCTTCCCCTTTTTCTCCTTTACCAGGGGGAGCTCTCGAGACCTACCTGATCTCAGACCCCCTTCTATGCTATATGACCAGACGGGAGCCCTGGGCTCAAGTATCTCTGAGCTCACGGTTCTCTCCCGGGAAAGTATGCCAAACCTGCAACTAGTATCAAGCAATAACTAAGTGTGAACTCTTGGAAGAAAAAACAATCTTTTTGACCCTTACAGTGTATTTTTAGCTATTGGTTTTGTGGTACAGCATCACATTTATGCATGTGGCAGACAATTTTGTCCAAAGTATCTTGGTCACCATTCTGCCTTTTTTTTTTGTTTGTTTGATTGCATGGATAGCCATTGCTGACATTGTTTTGGAATCATAACCAGTCACATTTGTGACCATGGACTGCAAAACCACTCATAAGTGTCAGCTTTTGTTAATTAAGAGGTATACATCTAAAAACTTCTTATTGCTGTATATTTTTCTAGGAAAGGAGAATATTTTTGCTGTGATACAACTATTTGAAACACAGGAATCTGAGTGATCAAAAAAAATCAAATCAGTGAAAAATCAACATTAAAACGTACTAAATGTAGTGCTTAGTAATGCACATCGTTATGAAAAATAGAGTTTTTATGTTTTTACAGTAGGAAATTTGCTAAATATCTTTGTGGAATATGATCTTTACTTATTTTTGATAAAAGAAAAATCAGTCTTTTTGATCATTGCTATGTATTTTGGGCTGTTGTTTTTTGTGGTCCAGGATCACATTTATGCTTTTGGCAGATGATTTGATCCTAAGTGACTTCCATTGCATTAAAGGTTAAAGGTTGCATTAAAGGTTTTTTGCAAATCTTAAAAATCATACTTGGGGTATGTTTTGCTGAATTTTTCAGATACACGTCCTTCTTTTTTTAAAAAGCAAACCTAAGAGAACAGTGCGACCGCATAGTTTTACCTTGATTTCATCTCTTTTGTGGAACAGTGCATCACCATACTGTACTTGAACCCAAGTGGTCTGCAGTACAAGTACAACACTGTACAAGGTGAGCTACCGAGCAAACTGACCATGCCAGAAAAGTTGTCCATATGGAGGTAGATAGATGAAGCAAATGCATTATAAGAACGGTTTGCCAACGTGTATATGCAAAGCTCCCAGGAGGACTTGAATTCATTCTTAAATCTTTTGTACATTTTGTAAAATGTTGTACTTTTGTTTAATGTAGCTGGCTAACAGTCTATATTCTGTTGGTCTGTTTATTCCAGCCCAAGCTCACGAGGAAATTGAACTATTTTACATTTGTCTCAATTTAGTGGCTAATTCATACGAATACATACGTATGTTTTTTTAAAGGAGGCGTGGCACCAAACCACACCCCTAAACCCACCCATCATTGGTGGATTAGTAAATTGTTCTAAAGTGTTCAAATGAGTTCGTTCAAATTCACACGAATTTGCATTTCTTCTGCCACAGTAGGGAAAACAAATGTTATAGAAGTCAATGGCCAATGTTTTTCAACTTTCTTCAAAATATCTTCTTTTGTGTTCTGCAAAAGAAAGAGACTGAAACAAGTTTGTGACAAAGGTGAGTAAATGATGACAGAATTTTCATTTTTGGGTTAACTATTACTGTCTGCTTTTTTATGACATTATTTTGATTTTCCCTGAACAGGCTACTTTAAGTACACTAACAGTCTACCAATGCTCTAACGAGACTTAGTGGACATGCAGTTGCTTACAGTCAACAGAAAGAACATCAAAATGAAGTGTAACTAAAAGTCACCCTGAGGTTTCTCACTGGTCTCATAAATTAGTGTGTGTGGCTTTATAATCAGAACAGGTGATGTTTCTGCAATCTGACTGGTCACAATGTATGGCTTTCTTATAAGCAGATCCTGCTGGCCTCTCCTCGGCAGCTCAGATGACCTTTCGCTTGGGTCTTTTGTTGGTACAGTGCCTAGAGAATACATACATTTGCATTTTACAATTGTTTAACAAATAGTCACCCATGGCAGGCTATTATCCCCCACTGTGACCCCAGTACACACACACACACACACACACACATACACAGCTGTGGCCGGAAACACTAGAGTTATAAACCAGAGACGCCATCTGTAAAACTTATTGATTCAATAAAGATAGATAGATAGATAGATAGATAGATAGATAGATAGATAGATAGATAGATAGATAGATA
>CAIGQQ010011173.1:6029539-6052732 GCA_903798035.1 Danio albolineatus
TATTATTATTATTATTATTATTATTATTATTATTATTATTATTATTATTATAAATAAATAACACAAATCAATCCTAAATATAACTGAGAACAATTAGTTTTGACAATTCTATAAAATACAAACATTTATGTTTTATAGAATTATCTGTTCATCTTAGAATTGATTCAAGGCCAAGAATTAATGTTATGAAGTCTTACCTCAAGAAGTTGAGTTGCTCACGGTGAGAGGCGGCGAGCTGGTGTGGGCTTGCTTATAGCTCCCCAACTTAGCCGCCATGTGTTGGAGTTTTCCCCGATGAACGAGAGGGTCGTCTCCCTGCGCCTTCGGGTCTGGGATAGGTCTCTCACTGTGGTTTGTGCCTACGGGCCAAACACCAGTGCAGAGTACCCGGCCTTCTTGGAGTCCTTGGGAGGGGTGCTGGAAGGTGCTCAGACTAAGGACTCCATTGTTCTACTGGGGGACTTCAATGCCCACGTGGGTAACGACAGTGACACCTGGAGAGGCGTGATTGGGAGGAACGGCCTCCCTGATCTGAATCCGAGTGGTGTTTTGTTATTGGACTTCTGTGCTAATCACAGTTTGTCCATAACGAACACCATGTTCAAGCATAAGGGTGTCCACCAGTGCACATGGCACCAGGACACCCTAGGGCAGAGGTCAATGATCGACTTTGTGGTTGTATTATCTGATCTCCGACCGTATGTCTTGGACACTCGGGTAAAGAGAGGGGCAGAGCTGTCAACTGATCACCACCTGGTGGTGAGTTGGATCCGCTGGCAGGGGGGAAGGCTGGACAGACCTGGTAGGCCCAAGCGTATTGTGAGGGTCCTCTGGGAACGTCTGGCTGAACCTCAGGCCAGAGGGATTTTTAACTCTCACCTCCGGAAGAGCTTTGACCAGATCCCGAGGGAGGCTGGAGACATGGAGACTGAGTGGTCCATGTTCTCTGACTCCATTGGTAACGCGGCCGTGAGGAGCTGTGGCCGTAAGGTCTGTGGTGCCTGTCGGGGCGGCAATCCACGAATCCGGTGGTGGACACCGGAAGAAAGGGATGCCGTCAAGCTGAAGAAGGAGTCTTACAGGTCTTGGTTGGCTTGCAGGACTCCCGAGGCAGCAGATGGGTATCGGCAGGCCAAGCGTGCTGCAGCCCGGGCGGTTGCGGAAGCAAAAACTCGGGCCTGGGAAGAGTTCGGGGAGACCATGGAGGAAGACTATCGGTCGGCCCCAAAGAGATTCTGGCAAACCGTCCGACGCCTCAGGAGGGGAAAGCAGCTCCACATTGACACTGTTTTCAGTGGAAGTGGGGAGCTGTTGACCTCGACTGGGGATGTGTTCGGACGGTGGAAGGAATACTTTGAGGATCTCCTTAACCCCACCGACATGTCTTTCATTGAGGAAGCAGAGATTGGGGATGCAGGGGTGGACTCACCCATCACCCAAGCTGAGGTCACTGAGGTAGTTTGCAAGCTCCGCAGTGGCAAAGCAGCAGGGGTGGATGAGATTCACCCTGTGTATCTTAGGTCTCTGGATGTTGTAGGGCTGTCTTGGCTGACACGTCTCTACAATATCGCATGGCGGTCGGGGACAGTACCTCTGGACTGGGGAACTGGGGTGGTGGTTCCCATTTTTAAGAAGGGGGACCGGAGGGTGTGCTCCAACTATTGGGGGATCACACTCCTCAGCCTCCCGGGGAAAGTCTATGCCAGGGTACTGGAGAGGAGGATCCGTCCGATGGTTGAACCTAGGATCCAGGAGGAACAATGCGGTTTTCGTCCGGGCCGTGGTACACTGGACCAGCTCTATACCCTCACCAGGGTGCTCGAGGGTTCGTGGGAGTATGCCCAACCAGTCCACATGTGTTTTGTGGACTTGGAGAAGGCATTCGACCGTGTCCCTCGTGGCATTCTGTGGAGGGTGCTCTGGGAGTATGGGGTCAGAGGCGCTCTGTTAAGGGCCGTCTCGTCCCTGTATGAACAAAGTAGGAGTCTGGTTTGCATTGCCGGCAATAAGTCAGACTTGTTTCCAGTGCATGTTGGACTCCGGCAGGGCTGCCCCTTGTCACCAATTCTGTTCATAATTTTTATGGACAGAATTTCAAGGCGCAGCCTTGGGCTGGAGGGGGTCCGGTTCGGGGACCACAGGATTTCATCTCTGTTATTCGCAGACAATGTTGTTCTGTTGGCTTCATCGAACATGGACCTTCAGCATGCACTGGGGCGGTTTGCTGCCGAGTGTGACGCGGCTGGGATGGGAATCAGCACCTCCAAGTCCGAGGCCATGGTGCTCCACCGGAAAAAGGTGGCTTGCCATCTCCAGGTTGGAGGAAAGTCCTTACCCCAGGTGGAGGAGTTCAAGTATCTTGGGGTTTTGTTCACGAGTGAGGGAAGGATGGAACGTGAGATTGACAGGCGGATCGGTGCAGCGGCAGCAGTAATGCGGTCGATGTACCGGTCCGTTGTGGTGAAGAGGGAGCTGAGCCGAAAGGCAAAGCTTTCGATTTACCAGTCAATCTACGTTCCTACTCTCACCTATGGTCATGAGCTCTGGGTCATGACCGAAAGAACAAGATCTCGGATACAAGCGGCCAAAATGAGTTTCCTTCGCAGGGTGGCAGGGCGCACCCTTAGGGATAGGGTGAGGAGCTCTGTCACCCAGGAGGAGCTTGGAGTAGAGCCGCTGCTCCTCCACATCGAGAGAAGTCAGCTGAGGTGGCTCGGGCATCTGTTTCGGATGCCTCCTGGACGCCTACCTAGGGAGGTGTTCCAGGCCTGTCCCACCGGGAGGAGGCCTCGGGGAAGACCCAGGACACGCTGGAGGGACTATGTCTCTCGGCTGGCCTTGGAACGCCTCGGGATCCCCCCGGAGGAGCTGGAGGAAGTGTCTGGGGAGAGGGAAGTCTGGGGTTCTCTCCTAAGACTGCTGCCCCCGCGACCCGGCCCCGGAAAAGCGGAAGAAAATGAATGAATGAAAGTCTTACCTCCCTGCCTCATTCTCCATCCTTTCTGCTATATATAGCCATACTTAGTCAAAATAAGATCATCATCATATCAACTTCAGTCTTTATTTCACTGAAGTGAAGTCTTTATTTCAGTCTTTACGTCTTTATTCTGCCATTACCTCTTGGGATTAATACACTTGCATAAAGTAAAACATATCTCAAAGCTTACTTTGGCACATTTTTGTTTTGCATTATCTCCCCGTGCTGCCCTGGGTGATCACCTATATTGCCCATGCCTAAATCTGCCGCTGCTGGAAGGGCAATTGTTAGTGGTTCATTCTGCTTGTACTACCTCTGAAATAGAGACTAAGGCCCAATCCCAATTCTATTTTTGTACCCCTACCCCTTGGCCCTTCCCCTTGGCCCTTACAACCGAGGGTTAAGGGGAAGGGCTTCAAAACTTACCCCTAAGAATTGGGACAGCACTTCAACACCTGCACACGTCATCATACAGTATGTCATCGCGATCTCTTGCTTCATATGAGATCAGACGATCGCGACTGCTGTAGTTATTCCAGTTGGGTTATTTTTTGGTGTATATCTTCAGGAAATCACTGAAGGCATATATTATGTTATCATAACGATCTAATGTGGCAATAAGATCGTAACTGTACTATTTGTTAACACAGTGGCCATATTCATCTATGTAAACACAAGAAAACAACATTAACATTACAGCAGACACTGTAAAAGCTCATTCCCAGCCATTAGACATTACTGACAGGGTATTCCAAGTGTCATTGTGTGTCAGAATGTTGTGGGACTGCTGTACAGGAGTTATGATTATGGATTTATAGATCGCGAAATTAAGCGGTTTTTTTTTTTTTTAAAAGCATGACGGTAAAACATGAACGCGGTTATGAATATATTAAAACATGTGTTTGTTTGTCGTAAAAATTCGTAATAAAACAAAAAATACTAATTTGTTGATCTCCTTACTTCCGGGTTCAGCTATTCTACCGTTGTGGCAGGTGCATTCTAGGAAAATTTCTTACCCCTCCGTTTTAATTGTGGTCCTGAAAAATCTTCGTTCGAAGGGGTGTATACCCCTTGCCCTTAGCCCTACGCCTTCAAGCTAAAGAGAATTGGGACACCCCTACCCCTTGATGTGAACGCGCAAAATGAGGGGTAGGGGTAAGGGGGAGGGCTAAGGGGTAGAATTCGGATTGGGCCTAAGTCTGAGGAAAATGAATGAATGACATGAACCTCTAAGTCCATATAACTGAAAAGGTATACTGGCAGTTTAATACCATTTTTTTTGTGTGCTGAAATTTACAGCACCAACCCAGACCGTCATAATGCACTACTATTACTATTAAAACTATAATAGTAATATAGCTATATTACTAAAATACTCTATAATATTCCAACTAAAATTTTAAAAAACTATTAAAAATGTCAATACTAATACTTTTTTGGTATTTTTAAAAGCTTTTCAACATCATAAATTGTTGGAGTTCCTGTAATGCATTTCAAACGACTGTATTAATAAACAAAATAATTATGAATCACAAAAGAGTGTTCGTTTGGCAGATATGTTTTTACAGCGCAGCGAATAGAAGACAGACCTGATTTGCAACAACTTGGGGGCGAGTAAATGCCAAGTACACTTTGATTTTTGGACAAATGATCCATTTTCATTCCCTACAAACTATAAGAGTTGCATCCGCTGTTAAAACGAGAACACACGCAACCCCATTGTGCCCCTGTAAGTGAGACCTGCGGCTTGTGTCAGCCAGCAGAGCATTCTGGGAACTCTGAATAATAAGCGTTTAGTCGTGATCAATGGCAGCCACCGTGCTGTTAGTGGCAAAATCAATACAGTTTTCTTTGCTATTACAATAGGCTGTCATGTTGCAAATGAGCTCAGAAACTGAGTTGTCTGGAAGAGACGTCCAAGCAGAGCGACTGTAATGAAGAGGTCAAGAGCTTCCATTACTGCGACACACTCATTATATTCCCTCCTCTCTTCTCTGTGTGTTTGCGCTTCTTTTATTCCCGTCGTTTCAGGCCAAGAAGGTTGAAAGAACCGCCGTTTGCAACCATTTTACGCCTTGGAGCATTTGTTATCCCAAGTGCTTTGAAATGTGCAGTTTAGTTTGATGTCTGACGTAATTTGAGCCGAAACACGAAGAAAGGGTGGGGCATTGCCTAGCTTCTCCCCCTTTAAAAAAAAACAGCCAATCGTGTTTTGTTTTTATTACAGCTCTGCCAGTGAGAGTGGTTGAGATCAAGCGCATAGCAATAGCGTTTTGAAGGGGGCGGGGCATGTCAGCTACTAGAGAGCATTTGATTGGTGAGAAGATTTGATGACAAACCTCAAAAAAAATGTTGATTTGTTGATAGATATGTTTGAAATATGTTGCCGGCAGCTAGCTCTCTGCAACTCTCACATGGTCACCCACTGAAGCTAAGCAGTGCTGCGCCCGGTCAGTACCTGGATGGGAGACCACATGGCAAAGCTTGGTTGCTGCTGGAGGAGGTGTTAATGAGGCCAACAGGGGGCGGTCAACCTGTGGTCTGTGTGGGTCCTAATGCCCCAGTATATTGAAGGGGACGCTATACTGCTCAATGAGCGTTGTCTTTTGGAAGAGACGTTAAACTGAGGTCCTGACCCTCTGTGGTCATTCAAAATCCCAGGATGTTCTTTGAAAAAGAGGGTTTAAACCCCGACATTCTGGCCAGATCTGTCCATCATGGCCTCCTAACATCCCCATTTCATAATTGGCTTCCATATCATAATTGTCTCCTCTCCACCAATCAGCAGGTGTGTGGTGTGCGGTCTGGCACAATATGGCTGCCGTTGCGTCATCTAAGTGGATGCTGCACACTGGTGGGGGATGAGGAAATCACCCAAACCCCCCCACCCCCACCCCCCATTGAGTAACGCCCCATTCACACGAGGCTTCAGCGTCAACGCTTGGCAAAGGGCGTGTCTGAAGTTGGGGCTGACGCGATCGTCATAGCAGTGTCAGCCAATGAAATTAGTCAACAATCGGCTACTGTATGAGCTGGGGTATTTGCATACAGTGATCTGATTGGCTGACGCTTCCGTTGGTGCTTGAAAAGTTGAGAAAGTCCCAACTCCTGTAGCGAGCAACACCACTGAAGCGGCACCGACGGATCCAGAATGCAGTTCGGCCATGCCTGACGTCACCCATTCAAAGTGGGGCGTAAACATTCACACGGGGCGTAAAGCACTTTGAGTGTCTAGAAAAGCGCCATATAAATGTAAGGAATTGTTATTATTATTACTATTATTATTATTATTATTATTATTATTAATTATTGATTGATTTAAGTGGAAGTGGCAAACTGCATTATATCTTCCCAATGCGAATTTTGTTACTGTCTTGGAGCGCCCTAGCTTTTACACTACCTGAGAAAAGTCTTGTCACCTATCAAAGCAAAAATTTATTTCTTCTAGTTAATCATTTGGTAAAGGCCTCTGGATAATGCTTTGTCTGATCACACTGCTCTTCTGAAGTAATTCACAACTTTGCCTTGATGGTGAATCTAGAAATAACAGCGACTCTTTGTTTACAAGTTTGTGGGCATTTGAGTATGCTGTCACGTGATGAATGTGAGGTACAGTCCGTCCTGTCAAACACACGTTTCATACAGATTACAAACCAAAAAACTTTTGTTTTCAAGGGTAGTGGGTTCATTTAAAAGTACAGAGCTTTATGTGGATATATTCTTATATCTGTGAAGCAAGTATTCACTGAGATTCCAGTGTTGACCACAAAGTCCCTCTCCCGCAGAAATGTCCGTCTAAAGCAGTGTTTCTCAACTGGTGGGTCACGACCCAAAAGTGGGTCACGGGAACATTTTTAGTGGGTCTCGGAGTGTGTGTAAAACATAAATTTTTAACTTATTTTGCTTATACCGGACTTTTATTTTGAAATGCTCATACCGGACTTTTACTTTGAAATGCTCATACCAGACTCTTATTTTGAAATGCGTACACCGGACTTTTATTTTGAAATGCGCAATTGTAATATTTGTATAATTTGATACATTTTGTCCAATGAAATCAATAAAAAATTGTTTATTTGTAAGTCTTGGTGATTTTCTCATGATTTATCTGTCACTACTTGTGTATGTTAACAAATTATTAATTCATTATATTTCTTAAAATTAAAATATAGTTTCTAAAAATTTGGGTCGCGGCTTGATGACCATGTAAAAATGTGGGTCCCGTGGCCAAACCAGAACCACTGGTCTAATGCAATCGATGATTGGCTCCTGTACTAGAAGGCGGGGCCTCATTCGCTCATAGAACCATCAAGATTTTTACACTATGTTAAAGTCTGTGAAAAAATCACACCTGAGCAATTCATGTGACTTCATTCTCCAAATGAGAGGCGTCTTTAAGCTGCCATCACCAAAAAAAACTTTTATATATAGTATTAAATATGTATCAGTAGTTCAGTACGTTGTTAAACACAACACTTTTTTTTTGAATTCCTTTTTGTTTTATTTTTAGTTTTTACCAAAATCTGGTTCAATTTCACATCAACAGCTTCTTCAGAAATATATTTCCCAGGAAAAAACATGACTCGTTCAATACTTATTTCCCTCACTGTATATAGTCAAATATGTTGTGAACGTGAAATTAAATGACTCATGCTGTGAAATAGGAATTTGGTCATACATCCCACACCGAATTTGACCAATGGGGCTACAAATGTTTAAGGGATGCACATTTATTTCAAATGATGACCAAAACTGACTCAACCTGTATATTAAACAATTTTTGCACACCTTCCAGCCAATCAGAATCAAAAATTCACAAAGACAATAGCAACTTTTCATTTCCCATTGGTTTTCAGTGGAATAAGCACTCGTGAATCACACACATTAAAACCGAAGACATTTATATAGCCTCTTAAGACAATCCGACATCAAGACCAAAGAGTCTGCGAGATGTAAATTGTTGAAACGAGGTTTTCTGCTGGCCTCTTCGCTGTAAATCAAAGCAAGCATCCGTGTGTCATGCGCTCATGATTCAAGCTGCAGTCAGAGAGTTCAGCTCACCGCGAGAGCTCGTTCTCCAGCTGAGTGACCTTTAACGTTCAGACTGGATCATTTTCCCTTCAACAGATCCATCAGGGTTCTGTGTGCCACTTTATGAGGACAGATGTGTCTGCAAACTAGACAATACAATAACACAATACGGCTGGATTTTGGTCGCAAGAAGGTCGCTGGTTCGAGCCTCAGCTGGGTCAGTTGGAATTTCTGTGTGGAGTTTGCATGTTCTCCCCGTGGTTGCGTGGGTTTCCTCCGGGTGCTCCGGTTTCCCCCACAGTTCAAAGATATGCGGTACAGGTGAATTGGGTAAGGCTAAATTGTCTGTAGTGTATGAGTGTGAATGAGTGTGTGTGGGTGTTTCCCAGAGATGGGTTGCTGCTGGAAGGGCATCTGCTGCGTAAAACAAATGCTGGATAAGTTGGCGGTTCATTCCGCTGTGACGAACCCAGATTAATAAAGGGACTAAGTCGAAAAGAAAATGAATGAATGAAGTTCTTCTATTCAGATTCATGTTTGTTGCATTCAGATCCTTTTCAGCTGTTTTGTTTCAGGTCTCTGAGGAAGGCTGAGGGTTAATGGCACAAATGCTGCAATGCGTGTGTGTGTGTGTGTGTGTGTGTGTGTGTGTGTGCGTGTGTGCGTGCGTGCGTGCGTGTGTGTGTGTGTGTGTGTGCGTGTGTGTGTGTGATCTCTATCTTCTCGCTGCATGATAAATATGACCTTCCAATGACCTCTGCCTGAAGCTGAAGCCCAGCATGAACAGGACAGACATGATTTTTTCAGACTGCGCTGCAATGACCATTCGTTATTGGTGTGTTTAATATGATGAAGAAAGAAGTTACATTGTATTTATTTATTTATTTATTTATTTATTTATTTATTTACTTATTTACTTATTTTCTTATTTACTTTCTCATTTATTTCCTAATTTACTTTTGTATTTATGTATTCACTTATTTATTTACATATTTACTTACTCGTTTACTTACTCATTTATTTTATTTATTTATTTACTGTCTTATTTATTTACACATATACTCATTTAATTATTTACTTACTCATTTACTTTCTTATTTATTTATTTATTTATATATTTACTTGTTTACCTATTTACTTACTCATTTACTTTCTTATTTATTAATTTCTTATTTATTTATTATATTTTTTTATTTATGTACTTGTTTACTCGCTCATTTACTTTCTTATTTATTTACTTATTTATTTTCTTATTTATTTATTTATTTGCCTATGTACTTGTTTACTTACTCATTTACTTTATTTATTTATTTATTTACTTCTTAAGTTACTAATTTACTTTCTTATTTACTTATTTATTTGGTTACCTATTTACTTAGTTATGTACTTTCATCTTTATTCACTTATTTACTTTAATAAATACTTATTTATTTATTCATTCATTTATTTATTTACATATTTACTTTCATATTTTTTTACCTATTTACTTTCATATTTGTTCATTTATTTACGTATTTACTTGTTTACTCATTTACTTTCTTATTTATTTATTTGCATATTTATTTGCCTATTTACTAACTCATTTGCTTTCTAATTTATTTATTTTCTTATTTATTTACTCCAAGGTAAATGATTAAAATATCAAACAAGCACAAATGCATTTAGCAAATCCAGTGGACTGTTTAATTTAATCTATTTATTTTTTGCAATACAATACATCCTGTGCACCAAACTTCACTCACAAAATAATATTTTTGCTGTATGTTCAAACTGCTTATTTGAAATGAGCTAAATCAACACAATTGTTGATTTTTATTTTTTTATTTTAAAATTTTTATGTTTAATCCCCTTAAATTTGTAAAAAATTGGATTAATATATGTTGGCACAACATAAGGCAATTGTGTGGAACCCAGCATTTTTATAGTGCTTATTGTGTGTTTTTATCATTTTAGAGTTTGACAACCAGCATTCTGTGTCCCTCATGAAGAAGCATGGACAGTGAATTTTACAAATATCGATATAAATATGTAAACATTAATATAAATCTGAATTCAACTTTGCAGTCAGTTCTACTGTTGCTTCATTGTAAGATATGCAGGTTTTTCACTCTTAAAATTGCAAGGTAAATAAATTTGGACCAAATTTAAGTCTTGAAGTTTATTTATAAACTAATTTCAGGAGGATCACGTGCAGATGATTGCTCGCAGCTGGTCCTCATTATTCAATTTATGATTCACCAATCAGACGATTCATAAGCTACTATAAATACCCTAAGTTCCATATCACAAGAATCCCCCCTTCCACCCCTACTCCTCCTCCTTTCCTAGATGGGTGGTACGGTGGCCCAGTGGTAAGCACTGTTGCCTCACTGGTTCTAGTTCTTACCAAGCCAGCTGACGTTTCTGTGCGGAATTTACACGTCCTCCTGATGCTCACGGGGGTTTCCCCCGGGTTCCCCGGTTTCTTCCCACCGTCCAAAAACATGCAACTTAAGTTAATTCACTAATACAATATACAATACAATGAGAAATACCACAATAGAGAGAGTTACAATAATCCAGACGTGTTGTTATAAAGGCATGAATTAATGTTTGAAAATTTCTCTGGGATAAAAGTGGCTTTATTTTAGACAGTTGTCTGAGATGGTAAAAGCAAGATCTTACAACAGTACTGATCTGTTTGTCAAATTTTAGGTTTTCGTCAAACATAACACTGAGATTTCTTGCACACTGGGTAATATGTGGGGCCAAAGATCCCATACTGACATTTAAGGGAGAATTTTCTTTGTGCCCAAATACAATTACTTCAGTTTTATTTTCATTTAAATTTAAAAAATTGCTTGAGAGCCAAAGTTTAAGTTCCTCTAAGCAAGCCAGGAGTGGTTGTAGCCCATTTACGTCTTTTTGTTTTAGAGGAAAATACATCTGGGTGTCATCTGCATATAGATGGAAGGAAACTTTATATTTATTGAAAATGGAAGCCAGGGGGAGCATATACAGGGTGAACAAAACAGGCCCAGGGATTGATCCCTGTGGAACCCCACAGTTTTGAGGAATACTGGATGAGGATTGATGGCCAATGCGCACACTAAAACATCTATTGGTCAGATAAGAACGGAACCACTCTAAAACTGTGCCTCGAAGGCCCACAGCTGTCTCTAGACGTGTCAACAGGACCTTGTGGTCAATCAGGTCAAACGCAGAAATTAAATCTAATAAGACTAACGCCATAGATTTCCCAGAATCAGTTTCTGTAAAAATGTTGCTTGATACTCTTAAAAGTGCAGATTCAGTACTGTGTAATGCTTTAAAACCAGATTGAAATGTCTCATGCACCGAATTCAAAGTCAGATAAGTTTGTAATTGAGTCAAAACAGCTTTCTCCAGGATCTTTGAAATAAAAAGGAGATTAGAAATAGGCCGAAAATTTGAGAAAGAGGCTGGGTCGAGGTTTGGTTTTTTAAGAAATGGTGTCACTACTCCACATTTAAGACATTTAGGGAAGGAGCCAGTAGACAAACATTTGTTAATCACCAGTAACAGAGCAGGACCAATTGAGTCCATAACTTGTTTAAAGAAAAAAGGTGGTATAATATCCTGAGGGCAGATTGAGGGTTTTAAATGACTAACAATGTCTTTACATGAGTTCAACTCAATAAGCTGAAACTCAGACCAGGTGGAAGAGCATAGAGGAACATCATTAAATACGTAATCTGAACAAGGCGGCTGAGATCTTAGTGTTCTGATTTTCTCCACAAAGAATTTTCCAAAGTCATTACAGAGAGACAAAGATGGTTCTAAAACTGACTGGGTAGAAGGGTTTAAAACAGAGTTAACAGTAGAAAACAGAACTTGAGGTTTGTGACAGTTATTAGTAATAAGATCTGCCAGATGCTTACTTTTAGCTGCTTTAGCAGCTTTCTGAAAGGTAAAATAAGAATGTCTCATAAGATCATAAGAAATCTGCAGCTTGTCCTTCTTCCATTTGCGTTCAGCTTGTCTGCACGCCCGTCTCAGGGTCCGAGTATTTTCAGTGTGCCAGGGCACAGGTGCAGGCTTATGGTTTTTATACTTCATTGGGGCAATAGAGTTCATAATATTGGCACAAGTAGAAGTAAATAGATTAATATGTGCATCAGCATCCAAATTACAAAGTGTAGAGTCCTGCTCCAGTGAGTTGTGTACTTCACTGTAAGCCACAGAAAATTCTTTCTCGATTGTTGGGTGAGAGAACGAGCTAGGCAAGCCAATGAAGGGTTTCTGAGGATTTTACCCTTAAGAGGCACAGTGCAAAGAACTGGCTTATGATCAGAAAAGGATGCACTACTTTTTTCAATATTAGAAACAGAAAAGCCATAAGTTAAAATCAAATCAAGTGTATGGCCATGGATGTGTGTAGGACCAGAGACCCATTGAGTAAAGTCAAAATACTCTATCAAATTAAAAAAGTCTGCAGTGTACGGTTTTGAGGGACAACATACATGAATGTTAAAATCACCCAGCAGAAGTATTTTATCATGTCTGGTAACCAAGTCCCCAATTAAAACAGCAAACTCACTAAGAAAGTTCAAATTGTACTGAGGAGGACGATAAATTAAAGCAACTGTAATGGGATTAACTAAAACTATTTGAAACAGCTGCACCTCAAAACTGTTGTATGAGCCAGTAGTTAAAGAACGACAGTAAAATGTGTCTTTAAAAACAGTAGCGAGGCCACCGCCACGGCCCGACGTACGCGGCGAGTTCAGAAAGTTACAGCGTTGAGGCACCAGTTCAGATAGCGGGAAAGACTCACCGGGCTTACACCAAGTTTCAGTGATGCAAAGGAAATCAAGCGCTTGCAAAGTAAAGAAGTCATTTAGGATGAAAGTTTTATTTACCAGTGAACGGGCGTTTATGAGGGCAATCTTCAGCTGCGTTGTAGTTACCTCTGGCTGTGTTTCACGGCACAGCGGGCGGAGATTACCAAGATTCACGCCGCCACGGCGAGGGCGGGAGAGAAGCCTCGCAGGTGTAGCAAATAATCCAGGCGTGATAGGGCGAAGACATCGGTGTGGACCTTCCAGTGGACGCAACCCCGCAGTGAGTTGTTGCACAGGTTGAAAAGCCGGCGGAAAACCCGCATGTTGCGGGGGGTGCCCAGTGATTGCAAGGCCGCTCTACAACGAACAGCAGTACCTCCGCGCTTGCCGCGCCTTCTCCGGCGTCTCCGACGAGGTAGGTCCATGTACATCCGACACGGATATCCATAGGGGAGAGGTGAGGTTGGAGAGTTAGTTCGCTGTTTGCAAAAATCACACGTAGCACTAGGCAACGTTGCGACCGCACTGCGAATGTTTATTAAAGTCGAGTGGTCATAGAAGAGTGTAGCTTCACAGTTTAAAACTGGAAAAGTTGTGGACGAAAGCAATGCAAGCGCAAAGCAAAGCAGCAGGGAGCTCAACAGATGGCATGCCACGTACATCGGCGCCATCTCATAAGTCCGGATGTGACGGATGTCTAATCCAAAATCGGCCCCATAGACATGCTCCTAGTAAGTAGTTATCTCTTCATAGCAATCACTATCTGTTCATTAGCTACCCGCAGGGGAGTTCTCGAGATCTACCTAAGCTCAAACACTCCTCTCGCCTTGCGAACGGGAGGGAGCCCCGGGCTCGAGGATCTTATGAACTCAGGGCTCTCTCCCAGGACAGCATGCCAAACAAGCTTTATAATCAATCATCGGCTTAGTGTAAACTCTTGAAAATGATTTTTGCTGTATGTTCAAACAACCTATTTAAACTGAGCTGAATTAACACAATTAACACAATTATTTTATTTTTTTTGGTTACAAGTTTATTTGGATTAAACTTTAGACAAATTAATTTATGTTGTGACAACATGAAGGAATTGTGTGAAACCCAGCATTTTTTACAGTGTTTACTGTGCGTTTTCATCATTTTGGAGTTTGACAACCAGCATTTTGTGTGTCCCTCGTGAAGAAGCAAAGTCAAACAGGTTTGAGGTTGAGTAAACGATGACAGAACGTTCCCTTTTGGCTAAACTATTCCCATGACGCCTCAGTCTTGCACAGCACACATCCAGAACACAAACCCCCGTCTCTCTCTCTCTCTTCCTTACGCATCTATTATTCATCCAGTCTTTCTCTCATCGCAGCACCTCACTCTGCCAAAACACTGGTGCTAATAAGGCTCATAGCTTTCCTCGATGATTATGTGTGACAGCTTGGTCAGGAATTAGCCTCACTTTCACCCCTCTGAGAGGCAGCGAGTGCCTGTGACGCCCCGCGGTCACTCTTCTGACACTCCCAAATGGAGTCAGGCCCGCAAAACTGCCTGCATCCAGCACAGCCTGCGCTCACGGTCTGGCCCGTTTTGTTTGTTCAGCAGACATTTTAACCTTCATCTCTGAACAATAAAACAAGAATAGAGCCAACGAGTATATGTGTGTGTGTGTGTGAAGAGAGAGAGAGAGAGAGACAGTGGGGGGATTTGACACATCTCCTTAAGCCACTGTGTGCTTTATTATCTTTGGCAGGCCTTATTGGTGGTGCTAATCAAGTGAACGATTTGCCACCCTCATTCCCGGCGACTGACAAATGCATTACGAACCGAAGGGAACGTGCGTCCTTGAACGTGTCACCTGCGAACCAGCTGGCGCTCTTTACGCCAGCGGGAAACGACCTTTTTGGAGGTCAATAAACTAAATAATTCACTAAGGTTACTCGTTTTTTTTGTGCTGGATGCAACAACTAATCCGTAATTCTAGAGTAGACATATGCTGATAATCAAGATGTAATGTAGAGCCACGTCATGAGCCACAACTGCATTCAGCATGATTTCTGAGTGCACTATGAAGAGAGCGCAGTTGTTAATCTGAAGATTGCTAAAAATGAACTGTAAAAAATAATACTTTGAAAGCTAATTACATGTGAGAGAGAGAACTTTACACTTTTTGTTTTGAATCTTAGAGCACAGACTTCCAATACCTCTAAGTACAGCTCTAGCAGCCTGATATCATGAGGAATCATACACTGTAAAACCCTAAAACTTAAGGTATCCAGACCATTTGAGAAAACTGATTGCAACAAACCATTTAAGTTCAAAGATTAATCCTAATGTGTACTGTGAACTTAATCTATTTGAGTAAATGAAGCAATTTGATCCCAATGAAACCCAATAAATGAAGAGAACTCAAACCAACGGATACTGTAAAGCCTAATAAGTTAAGGTAACTCAAACCGTTTTAGCAAACCGATTGCAATAATTCATTTAAGTTCAAAGACTAATCCTAAGCTGTACTGTGAACTTAATCTATTAAATGAAGCAATTTGAGCACAATGAAACCCAATAAATGAAGAGAACTCAAACCAACGGAGTACTGTAAAGCCCAATAAGTCAAGGCAATGTAAACCGTTTAAGGAAACCGATTGCAACGAACCAATTGAGTTTAAAAAAAGACTAAATTATATGAGTACCGTGAACTTACTCCATTTAAGTAAATTAAGCAACTTAAACACAGTGAAACCCAATAAATGAAGAGAACTCAAAGCAACGGAGTACTGTAAAGCCCAATAAGTTAAGGCAATGTAAACCGTTTAAGGAAACCGATTGCAACAAATTAAATGAGTACTGTGAACTTACTCCCTTTAAGTTGAAGTAATTAAATATTTCTTTAACTCATTACCTTCAACACTGAGTTAATTCATTGAATGAATGAATAAATGAATGAATGAATGAATGAATGAACACTGAGTTCAAAACTCTTTTCAAATGAGTAGTATTAACTTTCAGTAAATTGAGTAAACTACACTCATTTGATTTGATAAAGTTGACTGTTGGGTTTTAAAGCGTAACAATTTAACGTTTTGCCAGTTTAGTGGCTAATTTGTTTGAATGCGTACAAGTTCTCAGTCTTCTGAATATTTACGATTTTTAAAAGGAGGCGTGGCACCAAACTCCGTCCCTAAACCCCACCGTCATTGAGGGATTAGCAAATCATACTAAATTGCACGAATGAGATTGTAAGAATTCTTACGAATTAGCCACTAAATCAACAAGTTCTTGAAATCTGTGACACAGTTTGCGAATCTTCATTGGATAAATGGATTCAGGAAACACAGAATCACTATGATTGTAACAACAGAACTTACACTTTAAAAAGTGATTTGTTACTTAAAGCGAGTAAACCAGTTGCCTGAAAAGCAACAAGTTGACTTCAAAAAGATAATGCTAGTAAACCCACTGTAACTTTGGACTGTTACGCTGACTTAAATTTTATAATTATGCTAATTGTACTCACTTTTTTAAAGTCAACGGTTCCCTTTTTACAGTGTCAGACTATTTTAGCACGTCTGTTTTCAAATATTTACTGTTATTATTACAATATTACATATTTGGTGCTTCGTTAAGTCTATAAAATCTACAATTATAGCCTGTATTGAATTTAGAAGACATGCTGGAGTCTGGAACAGCAGATTTATTCAGTTAATGTATGTCATTTTGCTAGATACAGAAAAGCTGGAAAAAACAAATATAATAAAGGTGGACTGGAAAAAAGTGATTAGTTTACCTTTTTTTAAAAGTGAGTACAATTAGCATAATTATAAAAATTAAGTCAACTTAACAATTCCAAGTTACAGTGGGTTTACTTACATTATTTTGTTAAGTTAACTTGTTGCTTCAGGCAGTTGGTTTACTCGCTCTAAGTAACTAATCACTTTTTACAGTGTAGTTTGCTAACGATGGTTTTTAGAAACGCACCCCTGGTTGTTTTTTTACAATATTTACATTTATATTTAATCATTTAGCAGGCACTTTGTTTGTGACTTACATTTAAGGAGGCATTCAGCGACTGAACAAGAAGTGCTACGTAGTTACAGGAACTGTTTGTACTCAGAGAATTAAGTGCTAAAGTAAGGAGTGTTTTGTTTTGTTTTTTATAGAGAAAAGAGTGTTTTTACAGGTGGTTTGTCAAGCCCACTCACCTATGTGAGATACACTTCATAAATGCACACCTGGCACAATAAAGTACAAGACGTGTTTGGTGCGATTTGTTGCTATTTTCAGACCAACGCAACAATACTTTTCACATTTTGCGCCACATTGTTTAAATAGCAGATTACGGCTGCATGATATTTCAAAATTTGGTCACACTTTATTTTGATGGTCCGTTTGTTGAGTTTAAGTTACATTGCATTTACATGCCAACTGATTCTCATTAGATGTAGATAAGTAGACTGTTAGGTTGGGGTTAGGGTTAGGGTTAGTGTAAATTGACATGTACTTGCAAAGTTTCTTATAGTCGGTTAAATGTCTGTTAAATGTCAGTATCAACAGATATTAAGTAGACAGTCTACTAATACTCAAATGGACCATCAAAATAAAGTGTTACTGAAAATTTTGACATTGCGATATTTTTTCTTGCATTTTTTTAAAATGCGAAATTTTCGAGTGTGGTCCTGGAAAGTCTCTGTTTAAAGGGGTATCTAGCTCTTCCCCTTAGCCCTACGCCTTCAAGCTAAAGAGAATTAGCACACACCTGCCCTTCATGTGAATGTGCAAAATGAAGGGTTAGGGCAAGGGATTGGGATTGGGCTTAAATCATTATTAAAGCTTTTAGAGTGTCTTTTAAGCATATTCAGACTGTTGTATTGGCAGTGATCTCCATAACAAAGACTTTCTCTTCCAACAGTTTTAATGTTAATCTGACCAACAACATTGAAAATACTGTGACTATTTTTATGGTAGGTTTTTTGTTCATTATCTACAGTGAGGCTCAATTTGTAACATCAGTTAATTTAACTAAAGGTAATGTAATGGCAGAAGTGTTTATTAATCTTAGGTGATGGCAATTTCTTAATTAATCCCTAATAATGCATAAAAATCAAAACAGTGTGATTATGTAATTTAAAAAAAACATGAAGGTCTGTTGTATGTTATATGTTATATATATATATATATATGATATGGCTATTAAGGTTTATTGATTATTTTAATGCATTAATTAATGAGACTTCCTTGAAAAATAATAAATATTGTGCTTTATCATTCTTTTGCTATTTAATTTGTTTAAAATAGTTGTTTACTCTGAAAATGTATCTACATCAAAGTAATAAACATTTTTGTATTTTGTTGGTTATTATACCCTCTGAAGTAACCTTTTTAGCAGATTGGATCAATATTGTGAAAATATCGTATACCATGATAAAAGCTTTAGCAAATAATCGCAACAAGAAAATTTGATACCGACAGAATCTTACTCTGGGGTCGGTTCATAACATGAATCCTCTCTCTTTCACATTCACGACGCAGAACATATGCTTGATTTCTGTGCCCTCTCAGACTACAAACATGAACACCTCATGAATTATTCAGGAACGACATTGATGTGAAATGTTTAGTGGCATTTGATGATGTGGGGCGTTTATGGCATGTATGCTAACTTCACAGATTTGGCCGGGGTTGATAATGAAGCGCTGTGCCAACAAATGATGATCATTGAAGTTATCAGTGTACAGCTGTGAGCCTCTCTGGATCACACACCAATCCCATCTGCGCGAGGTGCGAGTGTCAAACGTCACACTTTAAAGAATGGCAGCCAATGAGACGGAAATGAGCCAGCAATTCACACTAGGACTGAAAGCACAGTTGCTAGTGTTAACTGCCAATTATTCACTATTATCACTAGCCAGTTGTTTTATCTGAGTGGTAACTTCTGTACTGACACACTCTAAGGTATCACTGGAATGGTACATTTTCAAAAGGCTTACTTTTGTACTTTAAGGGCGTATTCACACCATGCTTTCCGAACCGTGCTCAGGCCCGTTTCCCGGATAATTTTAGAAGTGTGAGTGCGCTGAATCGGGCTCAGGCACGGTACAGTTGGCCGGCCCTGGCCCGGTTAAAAGAGGTGTGCCTGAGCGCGGTTCACTTTGGCTTTGACGCAGTACGCTTGTAGTGAGAGTGCAAAGCGCGCCTAAGCCCAAACTGAAGAGGAGACGTGACTTTTGGGGACTGTTTCATATGGATTTATTAATCATTCTTACTGTTTAATGAACGCAAACTGTCGTAGATTATTAAAGACGCAAACCCCTCACTGCACGACAGCTGCACCTTCAGCAGACCTCCTAATTCCTGCAGCACGAGGACGTCATGATTGTTTATGAATGTCAGCAGTGGCTGATCTGTTCGGCGGAATATTTGACTGTGTGTCACTGCATATCAAACCACTAAAACGATATAATCATATAAAGAAATCTCCAATTAAAAACTCCGAGAGCGCTTCTCTTACACTGAACAGCGCATCATCGATGACGTAAGCGTGCTCAGGCCCGAATGCAATGAGAGTGCGGGCCATCAGGGGAGACGGAAGGCAGGGACAAGCGTGCTTTGGCCCGGTTAAAAGGAACTGTACATAGTGTGAGTACGCCCTAAAGGCCAACACAGGCGCATTCTAAAAATGTAGCTCTACAGGTATATACATTTCTGGAGATCACGAATGTGTAGCCAGAAGTACTTATGGCTGCATTTCAGTGTTGCCAGATTGGAAATTTCAAAGTATCGTACCAGAACCTCAAAATTATTCAACACAGGCTCATTCTGAAAACGTAGTCCCACTTACGTTTCTGGAGACCGCACATTATGTAGCCAGAGGTACGTATGGCTGTGTTTCATTTTTTAAATGAACGATACTGGGCGGTATGACGCCGTACTTTTTCATGCTTACCAGCTGACCGCTTACTTCCGTGTGGACGACTTTCCCACTGCAGGCAGTTTGCCCCGTTAGCTCACCATGACCAACCAATCGACTGACCCACCCTCCTCCTTCCCTAAACCCAACCAATTTTATCGATTGACCCACTCACACACTTCCCTAAACACAACCAACAATTTTCAAAAGCAATCCAGAAAAAAAGAAAAGTCCTCGTCTCATTTTTACCACGTTTTCAGATTTACCACATTCTCACCCTGTTATTTACTGGTTTATTTAATTTTTTGGATTCTGTTTTTGTCTTACCTGCTGTCTGGAACCGCTCTTCACCAGACTCAAACCCCGTCGTCATGGTCAACTCCTCTTTGAGTGTCAAGTCACAACAAGCTTTAATTGTGGGGAAAACTTTCGGGGTTTAAAATAATTTTTGGGGCAGATCAAAATTGGTGACGTAGCGTGAATCTGCTAGTGGAGTGATGACGCGTCGGTTTCTCATTATTATTCATAGCAGAGTTTTCTTTTCCTATGAGAAGACCCTGCTTCTTAATTTCTCATGAGACTATGTGCTTTCCGAAGGCAAAGCAGACCTGCCACAGTCTGCACGGCACAGGCAGTGTTTGTTTCTATGATCCACAGGGTTTGTTGCGTGTTTTCCCCAGCGATTCTGTCAGGCCCAATACAGCAAAGCTGTTGGTTTGCAGCAAGCATTTTTGTTGCGAGAGCTGTACGAGAATTAGAGAATGGCGGCCAAAGACACACATCGTCTATATCCATGCTGCTGTGTTCGCACATGTTTAAAATCCTCCATATTACCGACAGGGTTAATGGTTGGAAGAGACAGGGCAAGAGACTGCGCTGCTATCCACTATGTCTGCATTCAGACCCAGGAATTGAGGAGGAGAGAAGTCCTCCTCATTTGTAGTGTTTGTATAAGCACAATCATCTTTATAATGATATAACAAATTGTGGTTATGTGTATATGTAATTACGGATAACAAATGTAGCAGGACATTAAATTACTTACTGTTTGTTTCTTTGCATTTTAACTTTGAAAACCATAAAATCATGGGCCTCCTCATGGTTTATGTCTTATTTTGTGAGCCAACTGTCCGCTGCTTCACTACAATCCTGCAATGCCGGCCAAGCATTTTTTAAAATTTTTTTGAGGTAGACTTGACCTGGAAGAGGGGGGTTTCATGGCTCTTTCAATACAGGTTTCAAAGTGAAAGTTTTTGAAAACACCAACGTTATTGTTTTTGTGTAAACATTCATTATGAAAATCTATGAAAATGTTGATGTCATGAGCAATTAATATAGTGTGGGGCCAATTGAGCATCAGTTCATCTAAAAGTCCTGCACAGTGGCCAGAGGGATTTTGAGCCATTCATCTTGTAGAATAGTGGCCAGGTTACTATGTGATGCTTGTGGAAGAAGCGGTTTCCTGACTCTCTTCTCCAAAACATCCCAAAGTAGCTCAATAGTATTTAGTTCTGGTGGCTGTGCAGGCCATGTCAGATGTTCAGCTTGTGTACGCTTTTTGAGATCTCAAATTTCTTTCACGAGTGCCATTCGCGCCTACTGTTCTCACGTAAATCCATAAGAGGCCGCTGTCGACTGAATGACTGACTTACTCTGCCCCTTCCCTAAACCCAACCAATAGTGTTTTAAAAAGCACTGATTGACCACCCACTTCCCTTAGCAGTTTTAATGAGCAATCCAGAAAAAGAAAAGCCCTCGCGGCAGCCTCATTTTTACCACATTTTTTCAGATTTTACCACATTCTCACCCTGTTATTTGCTTGTTTATTTAATTTTTTTGGCTTCTGTTTTTGTCTTACCAGCATTATGGGACCATTCTTCTCCGCATTCGAACCTCGTCGTCGTAGTCAACTTCTCTTTACATCTCAAGTCCGCTGACATACATGGCGAGCTACTGGACAAACTGGTAACAGCAGGAAAGCCGTCCATACCAAGGTAAGTGGTCAGCAAGTAAGCGCGAAAAGGAACGTGTCATACCACCCCATAGCATTCGCTTTAAAGACAAAATGCAGCTATACAAACCTCCGGCTACATATTTCGTGATCTCCAGAAATGTATATAGGGGTACTTTTTCAGCATGAGCCTATGTTGTTCATAGCACTTCATTTTCTTTTCATGACAAGTTTTTGTTTGCTGGAGGAGGTTAAACAGAAGAGGAAAAGCTTACACGAGAAAACGAGCGTGAGGATGACTTCTGTGCAAAGCGAGTGTCAGAAGCATAAAGTTGCACAGCGCCACCTTGTTGGGCTTTACTCACAGACACACATACACTAGGATCCATTTGATAACCTGTCAACCTGTGTTTACCGGACACTCATCTTTTTCCAATGTCTGCACTATTTCTTTCCAGATGTTATTGGCAACATAAATGCCTCTGTGCTCTTTTAAACTAGAGTTGTGGTCTCCTCGCGCTTCCTTGTTTGCTGTAACTGTTATACTGTAGTACTATGATTGAATCACCCTGGCTGACCCCAGCAGGTGGGGTTTGTCTGAAGATTAGATAAAACAGGCACTGGCTTCCATATGGCACTGAGACGCTCACTAAAGATTAAATATGTTTACTTACCCTTGGACTAGGTAAGTCAAGGCAAATACATCCATATGACTTTGCCAGTCTCCAATATAATGACTAATTCATGATACTATTCCTCACAGGTGTTTATTAGATGGACTCAAATGTCACCGTGTAGTTCTCGTCTGCGTCAGGATGGCCTCAGCGTTTCCGCTGGCCTCGTGCCACGCTGTAATCATACACTGCATAACTGATGTCTCAAAGCTGCTGAAACATCAGGATCTTCAAGCAGATGCAGAGGGGTTGTAGCTGTCACATGCATCAGAAGCTGCACACACCTGGCAGGACATTTCTGCTGGACGCTGGTCCGACTGCATTAATGACTGTCAGAGTGTGAGAGAACCTGAAAATGTGCTAGTTTAAATAGTTAAAGATCAGAGGAAAATCAGCACACTGCCACTTTGCTAATTTTTAATATGTCACACAACGTTTCAACCTACATGGTCTTCATCAGGTTAAACAATACAATTGGAAAACTCAAGATGTAGTCGTACAGCTCGACGCATCACACCTGCAAACAGTCACCCCAATCAGCCAACAAGCCAGTAAACAACCACACGCACATACAACAATATACACAGGACTATATGAAATGCATACAAACCATTACATTCATTCATTCATTCATTTTCTTTTCGGCTTAGTCCCTTTATTAATCCGGGGTCGCCACAGCGGAATGAACCGCCAACTTATCCGGCATTTGTTTTACGCAGCGGATGCCCTTCCAGCCACAACCCATCTCTGGGAAACACATCCATACATTCCCATTCACACACATACACTATGGACAATTTAGCTTACCCAATTCACCTGTACCGCATGTCTTTGGACTGTGGGGGAAACCGGGTGCTCCGGTTTCCCCC
>CAIGQQ010011173.1:6053132-6064262 GCA_903798035.1 Danio albolineatus
ATATATATATATATATATATATATACACACACACACACACACACACACACACACACACACACACACACACACACACACACACAGTATATAGTAGGTGATGTCTATGTGTACATGTTCAATGAAGTGTATTTATGTACTAAGTCTATGTGTTTTCCTTGAAGAAAATTTATGATATAATTTCATTAACAGTTTCAGTATTTTGTCATGCATAATTTTTTTATTTACACTTTTATATCTTTTTACAGATTATGGGATACAGTTAAAGGCAAAAATTGAAATTGAAAGAGCCACTGGACAAACTGGTAACAGAGCTGGTAAGTTCATAAAGGAACGGTGTCACACTGCCGTGTAGTGTTTATTTCAAAGACGAAATGCAGCCATTCAGAATGCGCTCGCGCGATTTGAAAATTGATTGATTTTTTTTTTTAAATGCTTATACTGTGACACATTTTTTGTGAATTAGACTGACAAAGTTTTGTGAATTAGACTGACAAAGTTAACTAATAGTGATTTCTGACAACTTGACTCCTCTCTTAAATCTTCACAGAGATCTTTCTTATTATGTTTCCTGTTTTAATTGTAATATACTATGTAAGTATATACTACTTTTATGAAGTTTTAAGGGTGGCATGGTTGCTTAGTGGTTAGCACTGTCACCTCACAGCAAGAAGGTCGCTGGTTCGAGTCCCAACTGGGCCAGGTGGTATTTCTGTGTGGAGTTTGCATGTTCTCACTGCGTTGTCGTGGGTTTCCCCCACAGCCCAAATACATGCGCTATAGGTGAATTGGATGAACTAAATTGGCTGAAGTGTATGAGTATTTCCCAGTACTGGGTTGCTTCTAAAAGGGCATCCTGCTGTGTAAAACATATGTTGGATACGTTTGTGGTTCATTCCGCTGTGGTGACCCCTGAGAAATAATTGACAAAGCTAAAGGGAATTTAATAAATGAATGATGATTTAATAGTACATTTCTTTTTTGGGGGATCTTGAGAGGAGCCTGGTCAGCATTACATGCAAGCAGCATGAACATACCTCGAAATATCTCCTGGTGTTTTACAGAAGAATGAGGATCATGCAGGTCAGTAAATGATGACAGAATCTTCATTTCTGGATGAACTCTCTCTTTTTAAAGGCCAAGGAGGAAGATAAATACAGGGAGACAGAGCGAGACAGTGAGAGAGGAGAGCGTGCGCGAGGGGCGGGTGAGATTCTCACAGTGTGAAGGACAAAGTTAGTGACCCGTAGATTATTCAGAGGAGATTGGGTTTCAGGGCCATCTGAAGGTCAGACTGAATATTTTATCTCTCTGCTCTCCATAATTTGCTTTCAGCGCTTGGAAACTGTTTAATCACAGACGGCCGCGTAGAGGTCATCCTTACATCAACATTTGATCTGCTCGCAGCATAAATTATAGTGGAGCTACAAACGTCTTTTATTTTTTTAATAGCTCAATATTTGCGTACGAACAGATGCTGCTGACATTTTGTATCCTGACGCGTTTTTTATAAACTGCACATGGACTTCACAGTAGAGGCTAAATTAGTTTGTCAGACGCAGATAACAGTGGGGCAACGAGGGGTCAAATAGGGCATCGCTTTCACACTATGAAGGGTCACAGCTGCTATTGACTGGAGCACAAGGTTGATCTGGCTCATTTAAAATCCATTTGTCTCTGTCGGAGCAATGCATTCCACCATATATCCGCTGTTTAATCTATAATGCATACCTAGACTATTCATATGTTCAGCTGTAATGTATTATTCTTGGGTTTTTTTTCACATAATACTGCAGCTTTTATGTAGGATGTAGATGTAAAAATTCTGAAATAGATCAAAGTGCATATACAGTCGGCACCTTGATGTCGAATTGACATCAAAATACACTTCTTCTGTCACCTCACAGCAACCTTCTAGCTGTGAGGAGATAGGGAAAACCATTGAGCCACCATGTCACCGTGTCCCATAGTTAATTATTCGACCAATACGGTTCTCACGCCTAAAGACACTGTTCAGGTGTTGTATTGCAAGACATTTTTCAGGTCCCGGCAGGCACAGGATCGTCAACATGATGTCAGATTGATGTTATACCCCAACGTCATGGGGATGTTGGATTTTGTTTGGTTGATTTTAGGTTGGACGTTGGTATTACCTCAACCAGACTTTCACTTCCAAAGATTAACTTCTAATGATGTTACAGCTTGACATTGTGTGGACGTTACCACTATGACGTTTATCAGACGTTTGATATTGGTCGCCATACATGATGAATACAGTAAATGTCAATATTTGACGTCAATATGATGTTGATTTAAAATGTTGGCTCAATGTTGAATTTTGGTCACTGTCCAACACAACCTAAAATTAACAAATATCAACGTCATCAACAAGAAGGTGTTCTCACCGTGTTGGCGTGGGTTTCCACTGGCTGCTCCGGTTTCCCCCACAGTACAAAGACATGCGCTATAGGTGAATTGGATGAATTAAATTGGCTGTAGTGTATGAGTGTTTCCCAGTACTGGATTTCTTCTGGAAGAGCCTCACATCAACCTTCTCTAACCACTGAACCACCATGTTGCTCCGGTGTGCTTCTGTGTTTTGATCATTTCACAGACTCAATTACAGAGTCAATTATTCGCCCTATACGGTTCTCACGCCTAAAGACACTGTTCAGGTGTTGTATTGCAAGATATTTTTCAGGTCCTAGCAGGCACAGGATCGTCAACATGATGTCAGATTGATGTTATACCCCAACGTCATGGGGATGTTGGATTTTGTTTGGAAACAAAAGTCTGGTTGAGGTAATACCAACGTCCAACTCAAAATCAACCAAAGATTAACTTCTAATGATGTTACAGCTTGACATTGTGTGGATGCTACCACTATGACATTTATCAGACGTTGGATATTGGTTGCCATACATGATGAATAGATGTCAATATTTGACGTCAATATGCCGTTTAAGATGTTGGCTCAATATTGAATTTTGGTCGCTGTCCAATCCAACCTAAAATTAACCAAATATCAACATCATCAACAAGAAGGTGTTCTCGCCGTGTTGGCGTGGGTTTCCTCCGGGTGCTCCAATTTCCCCCATATGTGCAGCTGTTATGTGCAAATTGGCATGTAAAGTGTGTTGTTAAATAAGTGTATGTGTGCAAAAAAAGTGTATTGCAAGTAGTGATGTTGGGTTCACGATTATTATCATCAAGTGTTCATGAGATGGATTGCCTGGGGAAAGAAACTGTTTCTGTGTCGGGCTGTTAGTGCGCAGTGCTCTGTAGCGTCGACCAGAAGGTAAAAGTTCAAAGAGGCAGTGTGCTGGGTGTGAGGGGTCCAGAGTGATTTTGGCAGCCCTTCTACTCGCTCTGGATAAGTACAGTTCTTGGAGAGTAGGGAGGGTTGTACCAATGATTCGCTCAGCAGTCCGAACTCTTCGACGTAGTCTTCGAAGGTCAGATTTGGTAGCTGAGCTAAACCAGCCAGTTATTGAAGTGCAGATGACTGATTCAATGATGGGACGTAAACCTATTGCAGGAGACTCCTAAATAAAATTAGGAAGCTTTCCAAAAAATTTAGGAATAGCTTAATAGGGAGAGTTTAAAGTAGCCTACAAATGAAATCAAAACTAACCAGTTGATTTGGTTAGCTCACGTTGTTAGTTTTGTGGTGACCAATTCATCTGTGCATGTCATTAAAAACAATCCTTGTAATCTAAAATTAAAATCTGAAAATGCACTTCCTGTTTGTTTTCAGTTCAATTCTCAGATTAGGTCTGTCTGAGGTATTGGGAGGGGCTAACATACTTAACCACGCCCCTCCTGCTGTCAGTTTGGACAACAAACAGAAATGGTGAGGAGGAGGAGTCTGTTAGGTTGTAATACTGTAGCTCTCCCCAAACCCTTTTTCACGATCTTTCTGAATGAAATGCCTACTTTATACATCCAATCCTCTTGCGGATAAAAAAACAAGCCACACCCACTGTTTTCTCACTTATCATTATTTTTTTTCTCCTGTAAATTTGTCACAATACAGGAAAAAAAAACAATCACAGCTTCCAGTTCATGCAAGCTTTAATTAATGCATTTATAGTGGCATTCAAAAAGAAACACACACACACCTAAAGAAGAGAAGGCAATATGTCAGTGATATGAGAGTGTCATGAAACGGTACTTGTGTAGCAGTGTAGTCAGCAGTCATTGATCTGCAGTGGCGTATGCTGAGATTTCCCCTGAGTGGATCAACAAGACTGCCTGACAGTGTCTCAGAGGGATGAGAAATACGTCTGGGACTGCAGTGCTGCCCAATTGCACTAGTATCACCGTCTCCACACTGCAATAAGTGAGGTGACACGTCAAAAACTATATCGCCATATCACATGAACTGTTTTTAATATATATTTAGTGCAAGCATTGATTGCATATTTATAGTTTCAGTATGTCATTCAAACAAAGATCCTCTTATAGTCATCTCAAGCAGAAGGTGCAGCCACATTAGTGAAATTTCTGGCATGTTTTGTGTGGAAGAGCAGGTTCATTGTCAGTAGTGTTCAGTAAATGAGCATTATTGCGTACAGAAATCTTATATATGGCCATCTATACACTACCGGTCAAAAGTTTGGGGTCAGTGGGATTTTTAAATGTTAAAATACGTTTCTCCTGCTCACCAAGGCTGCATTTATTTAATCAACAATACAGTACATTTTGTGAAATGTTATTGCACTATAAAATAACTGTTCAAAAGTAGTTTATCATAAAATTTACAAGAAATTATTCCAGTGAATTTAATGATAAATTTTCAGCTTCATTACTCCAGTCTTCAGAGTCACATGATCATTCAGAAATCACTCTAATATTAATTATCATTGTTGTTATTATTATTAATGGTAATATTAATAAAAGAAATAATGACGAGTAATAATTTCATTTTAAACTACATACAATAAGAAAGCAGTTATTTAAAGTTTTAATAAATATTTAACAATTGTTTTACATTTAATAAATGCACCCTTAATGAATAGAATAATTTCTTTAATAATAAACATGCACTCTAAAAAATTTTGTTTAGACCAAACCAAAAAAATTAAGGCAACAGTTTGCATCAATATATTCAGGTTACGACGACATCTAACAAAATGAAGTTCAGACACACGCTTGATTATGTTAGCCAAATGACCTTTTCATCTTCAATCAGAGGCAGAGCATACAGTAAACTTCATTTTTTAGGTTGAGTACTCAAAACATTAAATTGTTTCAACAATCAAAAAAAAAAATAAATCCAATGTTGGGCACCATGATGGCGTGGTGGGTAGCACGTTTGCCTCACGATAAGAAGGTCGCTGGTTTGAGCCCTGGCTGAGTCAGTTGGCATTTCTGTGTGGAGTTTGCATGTTCTTTCCGTGTTTGCGTGGGTTTCCTCCGGGTGCTCTGGTTTCCCCCACAAAAGACATGTGGTACAGGTGAATTCGGTTGGCTAAATTGTCCGTAGTGTGTGAGTGCAAATGAGTGTTTGTGGATGTTCCCCAATTATGGGTTGCAGCTGGAAGGGCATCTGCTGCAACAAATGCAAATGCTGCATAAGTTGACAGTTTATTCCACTGTGGCGACCCCAGAGTAATAAAGGGACTGAGGCGAAAAGAAAATGAGTGAGGGAATGGCTTTTTCTAACATTTCCGAGTTTACATCTTGCAATTTTCTCACAATCATGACTTTTCCTCACATTTTTAAGCTTGCAGCTGATAGTTTTGTGTTTATATCTCACAATTTTGACTATTTTCAAAAACCATGGCATTTTCTCACATTTCTGACTTTAACATCTTACAGTAGAGTTATTTTCTTACGGTTAAGATTAATTCCTCATATTTGTAAATTAAATCTGTTCATTTTGAATTTGTATTTCACAATTCCGACGTTCTTCTCTTAGTATTCAGTGAAGTATTTTCCTCAGTTTACAACTCAAAAACTTCATAATTCAAAGATATGTTATAAGAAAGTATAATAAGCAAACTACAAAAAAAATCTATATATCCTGAAAATACCTACAGTTGAATTATTAACCCCCCTGAATTATTAGCCCACCTATTTATTATTTTTCTCAATTTACCCTAATAATTTTAATAACTCATCTCTAATAACTGGTTTATTTTATCTTTGCCATGATGACAGTAAAAAATACTCGACTAGAATTTTTTAAGACACTTCTTTACAGCTTAAAGAGACATTTAAAGGCTTAACTAGGTTAAGTAGGCAGGCAGGTTTGGGTAATTAGGCAAGTTATTGTATAACGATGGTTGGTTCTGTAGACTATTGAAAAAATATATAGCTTAAAGGGGCTAATAATATTGACCTTAATTAAAATTCAAAACTGCTTTTATTCAAGCCGAAATAAAACAAATAAGACTTTCTCCAGAAGAAAAAATATTATCAGACATACTGTGAAAAATTCCTGAATCTGTTAAAAATCATTTTGGAAATATTTAGAAAAGACAAAAAAAAGGGGGACTAATAATTCTGACTTCAACTGTAAGTGGGAGTATATGTGTTTGTGAAAGAGAGAGTATGTGTGTGAACCAGTGAGACAGTGAGATGTTTGCAGTGGTCTACCGGCTCTCCCCCTCTGGAACGGGGAGTTTTATCTTCTCTACAAATGGCTTCAGACTCTTCCATGCTGCTTTGATAATGAGCAAACAGGGGCAACTGAATGTCAATGCCCTCATGGGGATGGTGGAAATGTGCCCGGGGGGCCTCGGCCGCTCTCCTCCCCCTGAGAGAGAGAGAGTCAGACAGAGAGAGAGAGAGAGAGAGAGTCAGAGTAACCTTGCAGAGTCTCTTTGTCCTCTGGTGGGCTCTCTGGGTGAGGGGTCTCGCTGACAGACGAATTTCCCCCACAGGTGGGCCTCATGCAAACAATGCAGACCGGGCTGATTTTAACTTTCCAGAACTTGGTTAGGATGTGACCTTTGGGTGCACTTTTTGTTCAAGATATTTGTTGATGTTTCTCGATTTGGTTTCTATCATTCATTAATTTTCCTTCAGTTTAGTCCTTTATTTATCAGGGGTCACCACAGCAGAATGAACCACCAACTATTCCAGAATATGTTTAACGCAGCAGATGCCCTTCCAGCCACAACTCAGTACTGGGAAATGGTTTTTAACATACTGTAGAAGTGTTAAATGGCATGTTCACAAAACTGAAAATTCTGTCATCAATTACTCACCCTTCACTTGTTTAAAACCTTTATGAGTTTCTTTCTTCTGTTGAACACAGCAGACGATATTTTAAAGGATGTTGGAAACTGGTAACCATTGACTTCTCTGATATTTGTTTTTCCTGCTATGGAAGTCAATAGTTGCAGGTTTTCAGCTTCGTTGGTGTTAGTACATGATGTAACTACCAACATAGGCTCATTCTGAAAACGTACCCCCATATATATTTCTGGAGATCGTGAAATATGTTGCCAGAGGTACGTATGGCTGCATTTCATCTTTAAAACGAACGCTAAGCAACAGTATCTGTTCCTTTTCTCGTTTACCAACTGATCATTTACCTCACTGTGTATGGCTTTCCCGCAGTTTCCAGTTTGTACATCAGCGGACTTGAGATGCAGAGCGAAGTTGACAGTGACAATGGGGTTCAAGTCAGGTGAAGAACGGTTCCAGAAAGCAGGTAAGACAAAAACAAAAGCTAAAAAAATTAAACAAGTAAATAACAAAATGAGAATGTGGTAAAATCTGAAAATATCGTAAAAAAAATCAGGCTGCCACGGGGGCTTTTCTTTTTCTGGATTGGTTTTTAAAACTGTGGGTTGGGTTTGGGGGGGGGGGGGGGGGGGGTGCTGGTCAACCGGTGCTTTTTAAAACACTATCGGTTGGGTTTAGGGAAGGGAGAGGGTGGAGGGACCGGTCAGTTGCTCGGTCAGTCAGTCGACAGCTGCCTCCGCAAAAACAGTTGGCGTGAATGGCACTCTCGAGAGAAATTTGATATCTGAAAAAGTGTACACAGCGCCCTCTGGAGAATTTGCCCAAACAAAACCGGCTAAACAAGGTTGCTCCAGGGACATATTTTGCTCTCCACAGAAATTTATATAGGATACTGAATCAGAATGAGCCTGGGTTGGTAACTACAGAAGTATCAAGCTTTAATAAGTAAAATTATCAAAACTTTTTAGTAATTTTTTTTTTTGAGGAAGATGCTAACGGTCTAATCCAATTTAATGATCTATGCTAAGCTAAGCTCCTTTCACCAGTTCGGCTGAATGGATTGAAATATGCTAAGTTGTAGAAAAGAGCCTATTTTCAAAAAATATGGAGTGTGCATATAATTTTTTGAAATACATTTTTTGCCATTCTGACTTTTTTCTGAAGCATGCAACTTTTGACAATTGTAAATTACTCAATTAATATTTTCTTACAACTGCAAATTTAATTCTTTCAATTAGTGTATAGGTTGTCTCACAGTTATTTCTTTCTGTAAACTTTGTCTTGCAATTCTACATTAAAATATTTCTATTTTCTGTTTACAAGTGGCAGTTAAGACTTTAATACTTGTTTAGTGAGACTGAGACTGTTTCTTCACTGTAAAACATGCATGGTTCCACACAATTCATTCATGTCGTCTGAACACAAATCGATTAAGTTAACTTTACAAATGTAAGTGGATTAAACATTATACATAACATAAAAATGAAAAGAACAATAAAAAGTGGAGTCCACCTATATTTTTTTATAAAACAATAGTTTTTGCTTGTAATTCTGACCTTAAATTCTTGCAATTTTGACTTTTACAAAAAATGCTTTAGCCTCGACCCTTATTCACACTACACTGAAAAAACTGTTGTCTGCAAAACTGTTTATTTGTGTTGAATTTAAACTAACCAATTAAATGTAATAATGTTCAACTTAATTTGTTTGATTAAATTCAGCCCAAATATAGTGTTCACATCCACTTAACGTAAAAAAATTGAGTAAATCCAAAGAATCATCTTTGAACAATTTTTTTCAGTGTACAATTGTTTCGTAGCACCAAAGCGACAATCGACTGTTCATTTTAATGGAGAGCGAGCGACTTTCGGCGGCCTCCATCTACACGAGCAACAGTGACCGTTGGCGACCAGGTGGACGTGTCGAGTGACGCGACAAAGTTGAGAATCCTTCAACTTTATGCAAATGAAGAGCGACTTTCTTGAGCGACAACCAATAGGAGCACCAGTAGAGCTCACATGATCCTCTGTTAGCTCGCTCAGAGGCCGGTTGTATTCTCCATGCTACACAGACCTGCGTTTGCAGCAGGTCACCACCCAGAGCGTCAGGCAGCTACAAAGTCGCTGGTAGTGTGAATAACCCATTCGGTGTGAACGCACAGTAAGATTTGACAGTGATTTAGATTCTACAAAGTAGCCTACATCAACATCCTGAAGTTCTGCATCATTTTAACGTGTAATTTTTGAACATGAAAACTGACCTCGAAAATTTACCAGGTCCTGAACATAAACACAATCTCAAACCAACCACGCCATCTGCAATCTGACACGACCGAGGACGACAGCGCTCAGAAACAAAACCACACCAGAAAGCCGATACTCCGCCTTTTATCGCGTGTTTATCTCAATCTGAAAGCATTCTGATGCCCCACAAGGGAAAGCATACAAAAGTCTGCCCTACAAAACACACACACACATGAGTGTCATCTCCAGAGAATAGCGCGTTAAGTTAGAAACAAGGCCAGATGCAACATGACAGGCTAGATGTCAGAGCGTGTTTGTCACCTGAAGAGAAGCGTGTCTCTGTGTCAGAAACAGCTCTGATTCCTCCACCGAGAGAGAAAAAAACATCTCACAAAACAACAGCGGCACATTCAAATCCCACGGCTGTGTGGAAATGTTTTTACAAGGGGCTCCGTCCTTTCAATCTGATAGTCAAATGAGGCAGAAGAAAAGCAAAGCAGTCGCTCTGCCTGCGGATTAACCAAAGACCACAAACTAGGTCAAGAAAAGACACGCTCGGCAAGAGAGACCGACAGACACCTCACTGTGACGAGCCCAGACCCGTCTGTCCTTCTGCTGGATTTAACACACACACACACAGGCACCACAACCTAGATTTCACATACAGTTGAAGTCAAAATGATTTTCGCTCCTGTGACTTTTTTCAAATATTTTCCAAATGATGTCTAACGGGGCGCCACGGTGGCGTAGTGAGTAGCACGTTTGCCTCACAGCAAGAAGGTCGCTGGTTCGAGCCTCGGCTGGGTCAGTTGGCATTTCTGTGTGGAGTTTGCATGTTCTCCCCGTGGTTGCGTGGGTTTCCTCCGGGTGCTCCGGTTTCCCCCACAAATCCAAAGACGTGGTATAGGTGAATTGGGTAAGGCTAAATTGTTTATAGTTTATGAGTGTGAATGAGTAAGTACGGATGTTTCCCAGAGATGGGTTGCAGCTGGAAGGGCATCTGCTGTGTAAAACAAATGCTGGATAAGTTGGCGGTTCATTCCTAATAAAGGGACTAAGCCGAAAAGAAAATGAATGAATGAATGTTTAACAGGCGACACGGTGGCTTAGTGGTTAACATTGACGCCTCACAGCAAGAAGGTCGCTGGTTCGAGTCCCAGCTGGACCAGTTGGCATTTCTGTGTGGAGTTTGCATGTTCTCCCCTGTGTTTCCTCTGGGTTCTCTGGTTTCACCCACAGTCCAAAGACATGTGATATAGGTGAATTGAATAAATTGGCCTTAGTGTATGTGTATGCATGTGAGAGTGTTGGCGGTTCATTCTGCCGTAGCGACCCCTGATGAATAAAGGGACTAAACCGAAGGAAAATAAATAAAGGAATGAATGTTTAACAAGGCAAGGAATTTTTCACAGTATTTCCTATAATATTTATTCTTCTGGAGAAAATCTTATTTGTTTTATTTCAGCTAGAATAAAAGCAGTTTTTTTTTTTTTACCATTTTAAGGTCAATATTATGAGAAACCTTCAAGCAATATGCAGTTAAAGTCAGAATTATTAAATTATTAGCCCCCCTGAATTATTAGCATATTTAAAAAATATTTAAAATATTTAAAAATGAAAAAAATTCAAATGGGGGGCTAATAATCTATCTATCTATCTATCTATCTATCTATCTATCTATCTATCTATC
>CAIGQQ010011173.1:6090821-6103497 GCA_903798035.1 Danio albolineatus
TTGAATATGATGTAACTACTTTGATTTAACTTTTTTACATATAGTTTAGGCTTCTATGAATGTGTTTATCACATATACATAATAAATATATATAACACACACACATATTACTGTATGTCAAAACAAACTTTTATTTTGGATGTGATTAATCACGATTAATTCTTGGACAGCCCTAAATTATAGTTTATGCTGTGTTATTTTGCATTTGATCATTTCATTTCTGTACCTGAATTCTTACCAAATAGAGGCATTTACGTCATCTGCTGAAATTGTATTTATATCATAATATATATTATACAGTCAAAATACAGAAAAATAAAACATCTCAATGTTAGATTTTTCCAATAACGTGCAGCCCTACTTCA
Source organism: Danio albolineatus (assembly GCA_903798035.1). NCBI lineage: Eukaryota > Metazoa > Chordata > Actinopteri > Cypriniformes > Danionidae > Danio > Danio albolineatus. Next base: position 6,091,187 of record CAIGQQ010011173.1, read on the forward strand.
CGGACACTTCAGAATGTAAAATACACGCCACATTTCCAGCGTTCAGGACAGTAGGACGAGGCATTTTGAGGAGGCAGCGCTGCCGGTGACCCACTTCTGTGAGTCTGCTCTGCTGAACGGCCTCTGACTGCAGCATCGCAACCCTCGGCCTCCCTGAACTGTGGAAAAATAGGTCAGCATGGCCCACTTTCCCTGCTTTCCCCCCCTCGCTAAGAGCCTGCATGAAGAGGCTGTGCTGCAGAGTTTGATCAGGCAGCAGAAGAGAAAACACAAACACAACACACAATTTGAAGTACACTGTAAAAATTGTGGAGTTCCACACAATCGATTTTGTGTTGGGACATCATGAAGAAATTAAGTTAGCTTATTAGTTTTTACAATTTTAAGTGGATCGAACATAAATTTATTAAGCTGACTTTGTGTAAACTGGCCTTTATGTCAGTCGAAGTGACTGGTAATGACCTAGGTGGCCAGTCAACTGGTCATTTAAGTTCTGATGTTATTCTATTTGGCAAATCATAGGGTGGCACGGCGGCTCAGCGGTTAGCACTGTTGCCTCACAGCAAAAATGTCACTGGTTTGAGTCCCGTCTGGGCCAGTTGGCATTTCTGTGTGCAGTTTGCATGTTCTCCCCATGTTGGCGTGGGTTTCCTCCGGGTGCTTCGGTTTCCCCCACAGTCCAAACACACGCTCTGCAGGTGAATTGGATGAACTAAATTGGCCGTAGTGCATGAGTGTGCGTGTGAATGAGTGTGTACGGCTGTTTTCCAATAGTGGGTTGCGGCTGGAAAGGCATCCCCTGTATAACACATGCTGGAATGGTTGGCGGTTCATTCCACTGTGGTGACCACTGATAAATAAGTGACTAAATACTGTGACGCAATATAACCAAGTCACAAGTGATGCCATATAACCAATCTTCGTAATATAAATAGTCTCCGCTCCTCTCTCACCGCTTACTCCACCTGTATCCTCGTACACAGCCTCATCAATTCACGCAGTGATTATTGCAATTCTCTCCTTTATGGTCTCCCATAGTCAGAAATCCCTCCATAAGCTTCAAGTGGTCCAGAACTCAGCTGACCGCACCAAAACTCCTTTTCACCATATCACCCCATTTTACAAGATCTGCTTCCAATCAAACCCAGAGTCGAATAGAAAACCCTCCTACATACATTCAAGGCCATCATAACCTCGCACCACCTTACTTGTCTGATCTCCTCCGTATTACCACTCATTCCCGCTCCCTTAGATCCTCCTCCTCCGTTCACCTCTCTGTTCCCTCTGCCCGTCTCAGCACAATGGGGAGCACAGCTTTCATTCGCTCTGCTCCCAAACTCTGGATTCTCTCCTGTTTAAATCCAGACTTAAAACTCATCTGTTCAAAATAACTTACTTTTTATAACTGCGACTACACTTCATATCATTTCTGTGTATTTTATCATCTTCGCTATTTTATACTGTTGAGTTATTTTTTAATTACTGAATTGTGTACTGTATATGATGTGCAATTTTTTATATATACAGATCAGCCTTGCTCACACAGTCAGTGATTGTCAGTGCTTTACTATAATATCATCTGAGCTCAAGATCTGAATCTTCATGCTCTCCTCAAGTGTTTTCTGAATTCATGAGGTGAATCACGCTTTATTTATCTTTTGGTGATTGAGATGACACCAGTGTAGTCACAGGAATCATGGGAGTCGCAGTGCATTATGGGATCTGTGCTGGACGCTGATCCCGGTGCGTGAGGCCTTTAGACGGACTGTTGTTTCTGTAGTATGTGGAAGGTCAACAGCTCTGAGAGAAGCACTCTGGACCACAAAAAGCCTTTCTTTCTGAATAATGAGCGTTTCTATTTGGTTTAAGTGAGCTGTTCTGCATGTAATGACAGAGCCAGGGAGACTTTGACCCAACCGGGAGTTTCAGCATTTGAGATGTTGAGTTTTGTGCTCTTATCAGTGCTGTGAGTAATGGAGAGCAGGTTAAACGTGTAGTGGACCATTGTTATTGTTAGACGTGGCAAATGGAACGACCTCAATATTAGTCTGAATAAAGACGCATCACTTGTTATTTGTTTTGTTTGTTTTTACATTTTTAAATGAAAAAAAATATTTATTTATTTTGTTTTGTTTTTTTTATTATTTTTTTAATTAAACTTATATTTTTTTTATGCAAGTTTATTAATTAATTTATTTTTGTTTATTTGTTTTGTTTGTTTATTTATATTTATTTAGGCAAGACGAGTTTATTTATATAGCACATTTCATTACATAATTGAAATTCAAGGTGCTTTACGTAAACAGGAAGATTAAAAAAAACAAATCACAACAAGTGTAATAAATAAAAACAATAAATATTTTAATACAAAAATCACAAATGTTTTAAAACAGGTTTAAATGCAATAAAAAATAAGAAATGTTTATTTATTTTTTAAGTTCATTTTTATGCAGGTTTATGTATCAAAACAATTATTTTTGTTTATTTGCTCTATTTATGCAAGTTTATTTATTTATTTTTGTTTGTTTGTTTTATATTAATTTATGTAGGCAAGACAGGTTTATTTATATAGCACATTTCATCACCCAATTGAAATTCAAGGTGCTTTACATAAACAAGATTGATAAAAAAACAATCATAAATCACACATCAAGTGTAAGAAATAAAAACAGATTAAAAACATGTGTAAAAGCAGTTAAAATAATAAAGAAGTTTGTTTATTTATTTTATAAATTTGTTTTTTAAATCGTTTTCTTTCTTGAGTAAATGCATCTTGATTTAAGAAGTTTTAGAAATCTAAAATGGGAAAACAACAACAACAAATAAGTAAAAAAAGGATTTAATCATAAATATTAATACACTTGTCTTTTTTTAAATCTTACATTTATTTTTAAAAAATGATGTGTGATTATTAATAATGTAAATGTATTTGTTTATTTTTCTTTATTTATTTTGTGCATATTTTAGTCACATATTTATTAAAACTAAACAAAACTTTAAAAAATGTATTTTTATAATGCACAGTGCTGGCAACCAAACTTTTTATATCCTATTTTAAATTTTCCCTCCAATATTTAATAATGTATGTTTTCTTTATTTTATTTCTTTAATTTATTTATTCATAGCAGACTTTTAATATTCTATTTACAAGTTTGCTTTCATTGTCCATCCCCATGGTGTCTTTCATCATTAACTGTTTAAGCACTTTAAATTATTAATAAAATCTTACTTTATTTATTAAAAATATATTATGATTTTTTTTAAAATGATTATTATTTTTTTTTAATACTAAACTTTTTATATTCTATTTTCAAGTTTGCTTTCATCCTTTATTGTTTAGGCACACCAATTATTAATAAAATCTTAATTTTTTTATTAAAAATATATAATAATGTATTTTTTCTATTATTTTATTTAGTTATACCAAACTTTTTCTATTCTATTTTGAAGTTTGCACCACTATCTTTCATCATTTCCATTTTTCATCGTGTCCACAACACCAATAAACCATGCTATAATTGTTGTAAGGTCTCTCTTATGACTAAGACCTAGACTTAGACCCTATTGGATTTTAATAACACTCAGACATGATGGCCTTTGCTCTAGTGGAGTGTATGGTGTCCCGAACGGGTGTTCCTGCGCTAATCTGCTGAATTCCAGCGGCGCTGAGGAGAAGCGGTGACGTCTCAGCCTCCAGCAAGATCACATATGACACACGATAACGTTACAGTCATGAAAGGTCAGCGAACGGTCTGCTGCGAAGGACACGATCCACACGTTCACCCGGGCAGGGTTAGTGTTTAAACATGACATTTCTCTCCCCCGGCACGGTGTCAACGTACAGAGGACAGTCCAAATATTTGTTTAAAGTGATGAACCTTGTGCAACCAAGGGCACTGCATTTGCATGATGATAAAAGCGCTTTGTGTGTGCTGTGACACTTACTGTTTTTTGTTTTTTTTGCCATTTCTCTTGCATAGACATTGGAGTTGCATGCATTTATTTAGCACTTTTATTTATTTATAGTGATTGATGCAGTGTTTTTTTGTGCTTTTTCTAGCACAGGCATTAGAGTCGCATGCATTTATGTATTTATTTAGCATTTTCATTGAGGTTTAATGAGCGATGCAATGTTTTTATGTGCTATTTCTCTTGCACAGACTTTGGCATTTGGTGTTGCATGTGTTTTCTAAGTATTTATTTAGCATATTTATTGATTTCTAGTTAGGGATGCAGTGTTTTTATGCAGTTTTTTTTTGCACAGACATTGCCATCGCAGTTACATGTGTTTATCTTGCACTTTTATTGATTCCTAGTGAATGATGCAGTGTTTTTTTGTACTATTTTTCTTGGACAGACATTGTCATCGCAGTTGCATGTATTTATTTTGCACTTTTATGGATTCATAGTGAATGATCCTAGTTTTTTTTGTTGTTTGATTGTTTTTTTGTTTTTGTTTTTCCTTGTGCAGACATTGCCATAGCAGTTGCATGTATTTATATTGCACTTTTATTGATTTCTAGTTAGGGATGCAGTGTTTTTATGCTGTTTTTCTTGCACAGACATTGCCATCTCAGTTACATGTATTTATCTTGCACTTTTATTGATTTATAGTGAATGATGCAAGGTTTTTTTGTACTATTTTTCTTGCACAGACATTGTCATCGCAGTTGCATGTATTTATTTAACACTTTTATGGATTCATAGTAAATGATGCTAGTTTTTTTTTTTTTGTACTACTTTTCTTGTGCAGACAATGCCATAGCAGTTACATGTATTTATTTATTACTTTTATTGATTTCTAGTTAGAAATGCAGTGTTTTTTTGTGCTGTTTTTTTGCGCAGGCATTGGTATCGCAGTTGCTTGTATTTATTTTGCACTTTTATGGATTCATAGTGAATGATGCAAAGTTTTTTTTGTGCTATTTTTCTTGTGCAGACATTGCCATAGCAGTTGCACGTATTTATTTAGCACTTTTATTGATTTCTAGTTAAGGATGCAGTGTTGTTTTTATGCAGTTTTTCTTGCGCAGACATTGTCATCGCAGTTGCATGTATTTAATTTTGCACTTTTATGGATTCATAGTGAATGATGCTAGTTTTTTTTGTACTATTTTTCTTGCGCAGACATTGCCATAGCAGTTGCATGTATTTATTTAGTACTTTTTTTGATTTCTAGTTAGGGATGCAGTGTTTTTTATGCTGTTTTTCCTGCGCATGCATTGTTATCACAGTTGCATGTATTTATTTGACACTTTTATTGATTTAGAGTGAATGATGCAAGGTTTTTTGTACTGTTTTTCTTGCAACTGCTATGACAATGTATGTGCATGTATTTATTTTTCACTTCTATTGATTTATAGTGAATGATCAATGTTGTTTGCTCTTTTTTTTAGCACAGATATTGGTATATGTTTTCTATATATTTATTTTGCACTTTTATTGATTTATTGTGTTTATAGTAATTGGACTAAAGTGACAGAAATTGTCTTATTGTGCTTTTTTGTGCATGACCAATTTTTAATACTTTAATATATATTTTTTATTATTATTATTCATATTCACGTTCACTGAGAAATAACTAAAAATATTAATTTTCAAACCGGGGTGTACTCATTTATGATAAGCACTGTATGTTCAATCAACTTAAATTTGCTGAAACTAATAAATTAACTTGATTCAATCATGTTGCCCCAACACAAATCGATTGTGTAGAACAGAGCGTTTTTTTACAGTGTGGTAAAACCCAAAACCAGTTCCTCAAGACATTTACTGATATCTCAGAATTTCCCACATGTCTAAATCGAACGTCAAGTACTTCTGGAGAGAGAAAAAAAAAACTTGTATTGCGAGTCTCAGATGCCGTTGAGAGTCATCTAATCCCCTGAAACGGAGACAAACAATCTGTGGAAGAAGGTTAAAAATACACCAGTGAGACATTTTGAAATTCCGCCTCTGTCTGAGTTCAGTGGTAAGGTTAAAGATCCAGCGCTGAGATAAGACTCGCCCACTGGGGACCAGATAACAGGCGCGCAGATTGAAAAGAGGCAGAGAGAGAGAGAGGGGGGTTTGGGGTGGAGGGGAGATTTGAGATGTCTATCTGGCAGTGTGAAGGTTTTTGTCTTGCAGATCCAGTTCAAGGACGCCTTCAGGCAAGACAGCCCTGACTGTGCCAGCGATGCATCTGAAGGTCACATGCACTCGCCCTGCCACCCTCAGCAACAGCAGGAAAAAGAGGGAGAATCATTTATTTACCTCCACCGATAACCCCTCCATTTCTGTGTGCCATCACAAACAGTGGGGGAAATGAGTGTTGACTACATCACCATTTTTCTCAAAACATATTTATAATATTAACTTTAAATTCTCCCCAGATGTTGGTAACAACCAAAGTAATCCATATATGCAAAGAAAACAAATTTAATTTGTTTATAAATGAAGTTATGTGTAATAAAATTAAATGATACAAGGAAAAAGTGTTGAACACATGAAGAAAGGTAAGTCTAAAAAGGCAGTGAAAACCCAGACAGCAGCTGAAATCTCTCAGTAGTTCTTCAGCAACCCTCTGCTCTTCGTCAGTGTAAATGAATATTAGCTGCCGCAGTCCAACATTTAGCAGGATGATGAAACCAGGGTGGACATTTCAGCAAGACAATGATCCGAAACACAGTAAGGAAATCAAGCCGTGCAAGCACAGCCAATCAAATTACTTAAATCTGATAGAAAATACAAAATAAAGATCAAATTTGATAGATGAGATCCACAGAAGCATAAAGATTCTTACATTGTTGAAGTCTGTAAAAAAAAAATAACACCTGAGCAATGCATGTGACTTCATTATTTATATGAGAGGCGTCTTTAAGCTGCCATCCTCAAAAAAGCCTTTTATATAATTTATTAAATACATTCCAGTAGTTCAGTACTCTCTCCTTGTGTCATTTCATTATTTCACACAACTTATTTTTTTTTAATGTTTGTATTGATTGGGTTTTCACCAAAATCTTGTTCAACTCCATGTCAACAGCTGCTTTAGAAATATTCCTGAAAAAACTGACGTGTTCAATACTTATTTCCCATTTACATTTTTATATGTGCTGTGTCCTAAAGTCCACGTTAGGCACGGGAGGATAACTGAATTTAAGGTTTACCGTATTTTGGAAAATTCAAAGTTTAAAAATCATGAAAATGTTCTGTTACACCGTTTCAAGGTATATGTAAGGTTTTTAAAGGACCCTTTACACAAAAAACACTCCACACAAAAAAGACCCTCCTCATTAAAAGCTACTGTTCAGCCCACGATTCAGAAAACATTTGAAAAATCACTTATGCACCAATATACAAGCATACTATTGACCTGAACAATGTAGTGGCTTGCGCCAGACCGCACACCACACTCAAGCTGATTGGTGGAGAGGAGACAGAGTGAAGAAGCCAATTATAATATGGGGATGGTTAGGCCATGATGGCCAAATTTGGCCAGGATGCCAGGCTTAAACCCCTACTCTTTTTTCAAAGGACATTTTAGGATTTTTAACGACCATAGAGAGTCAGGATTTAACATCTCATCTGAAAGACGGCACTCACTGAGCAGTATAGAGTCCCCATCAATATACTGGGGCATTAGGACCAACACAGACAGCAGGTTGAGCACCACTTGCTGGTTTCACTAACACACTTCCAGCTGCAACCTAGCTTTCCCATGTGGTCTCCCATCCAGGTACTGACCAGGCGAAGCCCTGCTTAGCTTTAGTGTGAGTCCACGTGAGAGTAGCAGAGTAGCTGCCTGCCAATATGTTGTGCAGTAATCATAATACCGTGAAACCAGGATATTTTTATCCAAGGTTATCATACTGTCAGAATCTTATAGTTAGCATGAACCCGAAATTGCTGAGAGTTTAATTTCAGTATGTTGATGTACTTTCAGTTGAAACAGAATATGGAGCATTTTCACACTTATGTAAGTTGTCATAGTTGGGTAAACCAAGAGCGCAGTGAATGGGAGAATCCAACAAATACTTTTTACAATCCTATTTGATGAAATAATATACAGAAAAACTCCACGATGGTGTTATCAAGACTTTCAAAAACAGGAGAACAAAAGTGTGAGACTGATAGTGGCAGCCAGAAGAGAGAATAATGTCAAATTTGCTGTTCTGCTCCCATACACATTGCATTTCAAACGCCTTGCACAAGTGGTAATTATTTTTTTGTTATTTAAAGCAAAGATTATATAATACATACATACATGCAGTAAATAGTCTTGGCTAATGGTTTGTTAATAGCATGAAGTTTACATTAAAATAAAGTGTAAGCATATATCTGACTTTAAACCTTTTTAGCCTTTTGCACAGTACTGTATATTGCGGCTGCATGTACGCACCAGTTCAGGGCTGTTTTTCATTATCCTCAAATGACTCTGTAGTGCCACATATTCCGGTTGCAGCCTGTGTGGTTTTAAAATGGGGTGAGAGGGGGTTTAATGAAACTTGGGCTTCCTCTTGCACTTTTAGCTCATGCATCTGTTTTTATCTGCTGCGATTAACGGTTAAACCTCTGTCAAATCTGCAGTATCGCTGCTCTAGTACCCTGCGGTCACACATAAGCTCACCCGCTTTACGTCACATGCCGTTTGAGTAGTTTTGACGAGAACTGTCTTGTGTTGCTCGAGTAGCTCATGTATGCATTTTTTTTATATATATCCAGGCCATTGTCTTTTATTATAATAGAAGTGAATGTGAATTAGGGCTGTTCATTTCTGAAATGCATCATTCGTTTGTCTTGTGTTACATTTAAAGTGTTCTAAAATCATCTTTATGGGAAGAATTGTCTGCCTAAATCTTAACATCTACCCTGGGTTTGTTTGGGATTGTAATAAAAGTAGCATTCAAGATTCTTTTTATTGAATAATTTGATTGTTTACACAACTGGTCTGAGTGATTTTTCTCACCAGTTGGTCATGCTCCAGTGAAATATCTTTTCTTGTTCTTTTGATTGCATAAATGTAGTGGATTTTTTAAAAAAATATTTATTTATTTATTTATTTATTTTGATTGTGAATAAATTATTTTGGTCTGGATGTTTTCATATAATAATTTCATTCCATTTACAGAACAGGGCTGAATGATTCCCTCACAGATTGGATCGAACAAATGTTTCCTTTGAGCTGGATCTTTTCAATGGATCCTTTGATTCCATAGACTGAAATAGTCTGAAGGATTTGCTTACCAATTGAATCAGTGAATCATTTGATCTAGATTACAAAACTGTATGAATGATTTACTCCAATGGTTGGTTCAAAACTTGGTTCAAAACCTAAACAAATCATTCTTTTTTTAAAGAATTATTTCAAGTTCACGTAATTGGTTATGAATTATTTGCTCACAAATTGGAATGAACAAATGTTTCCTTTGAGCTTTATCTTTTGAATGAATCATTTTATTTCATTGATCAAACTAGTCTGAAGGATTTGCTTACCAACTGAATCAGTGAATCATTTGATCCAGTTACCAAAACTGGTATGAATGATTCACTCAGATGTTTGGTTCAAAACTTCTTCACGTAAGCAAATTATTCTTTTGAATTTGTTTTTTTTTAAAGAATCATTTAATCAAGTTAACATAATTTCTTATGAATAATTTCCTCACAGATTGGACTGAACAAATGTTTCCTTTGAGCTGGATCTTTTCAATTGATCCTTTGATTCCATTGCCCAAACTAGTCTGAAGCATTTGCTTACCAATTGAATCAGTAATCATTTGATCCGGTTTACAAAACTAGTATGAGTGATTCGCTCAAATAGTTGGTTCAAAACATCTTGACCTAAACGAATCATTCTTTTGAACATTTTTTTAAAAAGAATCATTTCATCAAGTTCACATTATTGGTCATGAATGATTCCCTCACAGATTGGACTGAACAAATGTTACCTTTGAGCTGGATCTTTTCAATGGAACATTTGATTTCATTGACCAAACTAGTCTGAAGGGTTTGCTTACCAATTGAATTAGTGAATCATTTGATCCAGTTCACAAAATGTTTTCAAATGTTTGGTTCAAAACTCTATGACCTAATCAAATAATCCTTTTGAACATTTTCAAAAAGAATCATTTCATCAAGTTCACATAATTGGTTGTAAATTATTCGCTCACAAATTAGACTGATTTGGTTCTCCAGTTCATCTTGTTGACTGGTTAAATTTAGAAAAAGAAAATTGGAATAAAAAATGGTCAGTGAATACCTACTCCCACTGATTGATTGTCTCTCATGGCTTCAGCGCTTTAATCATTTGAGTTAAATGAACTTTGAAGCTTTTGTATCCTTTTGCATTGGATTGAAATTGCATGGAAAAGACGAGTACATTATTTTAAATTTCTCCTTTAGTCTTTCAGTCAGTGATTTATGGCAACGTGACATTTTGTGTGAATTATTTCTGAGTCATCGTAACAAAACTTCTTGTACTTGTTGTTCTTAGCACGCTAGCCACTTAAAGCTTCATTTTAGCTTGAACTTAGTTGACCCAATGTTTGTCTTGCTTCAAAAAAAGCAGTAGCGGTGTGTGCTTGAGGTATCTGTGCTAATCTAATCTGTCCCTCAGGCGTCCGCTATCACCGTTTTTGCCACTTTTTCGATTAAAACGGAGAAACCATGGAGACTAAATGATCAATAACCACTGTCATGATTCCAGATTCTCTCCGTCGTAAATCTTCCGGCCGGCTCATTTCGTTTGGCTGTTGCAGATTAGTTTCCGTCTTACTCAAAACAGAAGTGTTTTGAGATGATAAATTATACAATCACAACAAATTTGTCAACAATTTCCGCGCTCTCTGACACACTGCTGAGGCCGAAGCGATCTTCTAGTTTGCATTGCAGCGCAGTGTCCTAAAAACACACACACACGCGCTGTGGTGATGGCGGGGGAAGAGCATAAATCTTTAATATTAACGAGTCTTGCTGTGGCAGGAGACCCAGCAGCTTTGTCCCTCTCTCCTCTTGGCTCGCCTACGCTCCCTCGTCATTTAATTAACAGTAGGGAGATTATGGAGGCCCCGGGCCTGTGAAGATCTGATTTAAACATGGAAATGTTACATTACTGTCGCTGCTTCGGCAGAAAACGCTTGGGAGGAAGTAAAAAGATTGAAAACTTCTTTACATTAGTCTTGGGTATCACAAACTTCCTCACGATATATGCATTATGATAGGAAAGGCACTATCACAGTGCTCTACAATATCATAATGAGATCACAATTGAAACTGCAGCATGTTCGAGGAAGTCAAACTGTGGTTCCGGGTAATGTTTAGTGTCACTTTTTTTTTTTTTTTTTTGTCGTATGGCACAAAGATCCAAATTTTCTTGTAATGACACACCTGATACTAAAAACACCAAGGTTATGAATAGAGATGCAATGATTCTAGATTTTGGTTGTTCGATTATAATCTGAGAAATAATCACGGTTTCACTATTATCACGATTGTTATGCATTCATTAATTTTAAAACCCTACTAGTTTAGAAAATCACATGAAATCTCTTCATTTTTTTAAGTGTTTTTATTGCTGCTCAGTAACAAAATTTTGTGAACATTTTTTTAGCATTTAAACATAATAATTTTACATTTGAAAATACTGAATAAATAAACATAAATAAATAGTATTTGTCTAAGGTAAATCAATTGTGAATATTTAGTCTTGTAAATAAGTATTTTTTTCTTTTAAAGAGAACAAATGTAGTCAAAGGCTGCTTCATAGTGACTCATCGTGCTTTCGTGGAATGCTGAAAAGTTCAACTAGGTGTGCCTGGAAAGCGTGAGTGCATCGTTTGTGCGATGTGTAAGTGTCACTGCCAATATCAGCACACAATTTTCACAGTTCTGACTTTCATTTTCAAACGGTCTGCTACTTATTCTATTTTGAAGATCTGAGGTGAGCTATCTGCTGCTGTTTTTAGTAGTATGGCAATGAATATGATGGAAAAATGGTATTTAAACTTGCATTGGGAGCATTTAGCAATGAATAAAGCCCATAATCAGTACCTGAGGTGATCGTTGTCATTGTAGTTTATGCTGTTGTTTTGCTGTGACTTTAACACTGAATAAAGCCCATAATCAGTACTCGAGATGATTGTGCTAGTAGTTTATGCTGTTATTTTGCTAAAAATTTAACAATGGATAAAACCCATAATCAGCACCTGAGGTGATCATTGTCATTGTAGTTTATGCTGTTGTTTTGCCGCGATTTTAACAGTGAGTAAAGCCCATAATCAGCGCCTGAGGTGATCATTGTCATTGTAGTTTATGCTGTTGTTTTGCCGCGATTT
>CAIGQQ010011173.1:6103507-6118567 GCA_903798035.1 Danio albolineatus
AGGTGATCATTGTCATTGTAGTTTATGCTGTTGTTTTGCCGCGATTTAAACAGTGAGTAAAGCCCATAATCAGCACCTGAGGTGATCATTGTCATTGTAGTTTATGCTGTTGTTTGCCGCGACTTGAACAGTGAGTAAAGCCCATAATCAGTACCTGAGGTGATCATTGTCATTGTAGTTTATGCTGTTGTTTGGCTGCGATGTCACAGAAATAAAATAGAAATTTTGCATGTCATTATCACAGATGTTAGGTCAAAATCTCCTTTTACATAGAAATATAGCTTTAAGCATGATGCATCATGTGTAGTTAGAACCGTGTTAGATATTGATTTATGATTTAATTGGCCCGACCGTGTTCAGCATGTTGGGTAGTTTTCACAGAAGATACTGATCTCGGTGTGTGCAGTGGGATGAATGGGGCATGCTGGTAATCAGGTTCCGGTGCCTGCAGGCTAGAAACCTGGAAGCGTTGAAAATCACGTGTTGCCCAGGCCCTTTCTCTTTCCTGGAAGCGAAGCGGTTAATGTTTCTCGGTAATTGGCACCCGCAGCTGCTCTCCAGTTCGACAGGGATGAGTTTGGAGCCTCTGCCTTGCGTGACAGCTGCCTAATTGGGCATTCTCCCCTTGTGGCAGGTGCCGCCTCCTCCTGAAGAATGGCAGAGGATTACAGATGAGGGCACGGTGACCCTCTCTAGCTCTCGCTGGCGTAGCGGGGTGTTATGTAGTTCAATGGCGTCGGGTCACCGGGAGGAGGAAGTGAGAGGGTGGGGCTCCGCCAGGTGGCGGATGACAGAGTGTCACATGATGGTGTCAGTGTGTCAAGGGCGCAAACATCAGCAGCGACCTATTTTATACTTATTTTTTTTGTGTGTGCATTCAGTTTGAGGCTTTCAGTCTAGTTTTCTAGCTGCTGTCTTTAGACTTCAGGATGTCAGCTTCCTGTGTCCAGCATTTATTTATTTATTTATTACATAAAAATGAAACTTTTATGATGCAATTTTGAAATACAGAATATAAATAAATATTTCAACTGAGCCTCATGGTGGCGCAGTGGGTAGCACGATCGCCTCACAGCATGAAGGTCACTGGTTCGAGTCTCAGCTGGGTCAGTTGGCATTTCTGTGTGGAGTTTGCATGTTCTCCTGTTGGCGGTTCATTCCGCTGTGGTGACACCAGATTAATAAAGGGACTAAGCTGACAAGAAAATGAATGAAATACTTTAACTGTAAAAAAAAAATCATTCATTCATTCTCTTTTTGGCTTTATCGTGGTCGCTACAGCGGAATGAACCACCAATTTATCCAGCATATGTTTTACGCAGCGGATGCCCTTCCAGCTGCAACCCATCACTGGGAAACATCCATACACTCTCATTTACACACATACACTACGGACAATTTACCTTACTCAATTCACCTATACCACACCACGTCTTTGGACTTGTGGAGGAAACCGGAGCACCCGGAGGAAACCCACGTGAACACGGGGAGAACATGCAAACTCCACACAGAAATGCCAACTGACCCAGCCGAGACTCGAAACAGAGACCTTCTTGCTGTGAGGCGACTAAATAATTATACAAATAAATTAAAATAAATAATCAGTTAATATTAATATTAAATCAGTTTTAATATTACTCTCTCCATTGTGTGTTATTTTTTTTTAAATTGTTTTGCTTATTATTTGTAGGTTGTTTTTTTTTTGGTTTGATAGAAAATGCTAGATAGATTTTTAACAATAATTGTGGTAATTTGGAAACCTTTTTTATTTAAAACTAAGAAAAATTAAACTTATGCCATTTTGAAGTACAGTATGTAAATACTTTAAATGTAAAAATATTAATGAGTTGTTTTTTTTTATATTAAACCAGTTTTAAGATGTTATTTTTACAAAAGAGAACCTGTTTTTAGTCATTTTTATTGTTTTGCCTATTATTTGTATTTTTTGGTATTTGATTAAAAAATACTAAATGGTTTTTAACACCCTGCTCGGTATGGATTTATGGTAAAAAAGCATAGATGAATAGAAATCAAAAAACATAGAAAAAAAAAACATAGATAAATACATTGTGCCCCTTTTTAGAGTTTAACAGTCTGATGGCCAGTGGCAGAAAGCCTCTATAGAACCTGCTGGATGTTATTTTAACAATAAAAGATGCTCCATTGTTTTATTTTAATGGTTTTGTCTATTTTTTGTTTTGTTTTTGTTTTTTGTATTTGATAGAAAACAGACTTTAACACTCTACTAGGTATTGCTTTTTTGGTTAAAATGGATAATTGTGTAAATTAATGTGAATGTGCAAATAAAAAAAGTCTTAAATGAAAAAAATTATTTCCAATAAGAAAACTGAAATATCGTTTTGAAATATAAATCCAGTACTCTACCAGTAAAAATACATACAAATATTTGTTTTGTTTCAATATTGAATTCATAAAGGAATGTTGTTTTAGCAAGAAAAAAAAACTCATTTGTTTTGAGTCGTTTTGAGGTTTTCAGTTTAGTTTTCTAGCCGCCAGCTGTCTTCACACGTCAGGATGTCAGCTTCCGGTGCGCAGCATTTTTTTCTGCTCTCCAGCTGTGTGTGAAACTGCCAAGGTGAGGCCGTGTCCTCTTGTTAGAGGCGATTAATGACACTCGATGTGTAAAAAGAATTATTCTTGCTGACGTATAATGTGCCGTTGGCTTTACTGTTGACCGCAGAGCAGAGACTGAGCAGCTCAGCCGTTGCTGTGGCCTTATGCTTTTCTGTATTGAGGCTTGTGGCTTAATATGGTGATTAAAAGTAACCAGTTCAATGTTTTCAAGACCTGTTCTTCATTCTGCCAGTCATTATCTGTCATCTTTTTACTCTCGTGTTAATTTAATTGACAGTTGTTTAGAGATGCGGCCTTTAAAGTGAGTGGAGTTCACTTTAAAGAGATAGATGATCCAAAAATGGGTGCCACGGTGGCGTAGTGGGTAGCACGTTCACATCACAGCAAGAAGGTCGCTGGTTCGAGCCTCGGCTGGGTCAGTTGGCATTTCTGTGTGGAGTTTGTATGTTCTCCCCGTGGTTGCGTGGGTTTCCTCCGGGTGCTCCGGTTTCCCCCACAGTCCAAAGACATGTGGTATAGGTGAATTGGGTAAGGGTTTCGGCTGGAAGGGCATCCGCTGCGTGAAACATGTGCTGGATGAGTTGGCGGTTCATTCCGCTGTGGCGACCCCCGAATTAATAAAGGGACTAAGCCCAAAAGAAAATGAATGATCCAAAAATGAATATTTACACATTTACTTTATACAATATTTATACAAGCTTTATGAGTTTTTGTTTAACACAAAAGAAGATATTTTGAAGAATGTTGGAAACTGGTAGCCATTGACAACCAGTCTGTTAAAAAAATATAATGGAATTCAATGGCTGATAGTTTCAACATTCATTAATTTTCCTTTGGCTTAGTCCCTTATTTATCAGGGTTCGCCACAGTGGAATGAACCGCCAACTATTCCGGCATATGTTTTACACAGCTGATGCCCTTCCAGCCATGCCACAGTACTGGGAAACACCCATACACTCTCACATTCACACACGCACTACGGCCCAGTACTAAGTTGCGGCTGGAAGGGCATCCGCTGCGTAAAACATATGCCATAATAGTTGCCGGTTCATTCTGCTGTGGTGACTCCTGATAAATAAGGGACTAGGCTGAAGGTAAATAAACGAATGCTATGTTTTAAAATATATATGTAGATCAATGCTGAAACGGTATATTGTTCAGCTTAATCTGACATGCGTTTCGTCTGGAGTCTTCATACAGTTGACTGAATGTTTACCTCAGACGCGCCTGTACCTGTGTGTGGCAGCGCAGGTGTGTGTTTTCTACATCTCAGCCTTTAAGTGCCTCCATGTGTGTGTGTCTGTGTTCAAACTGCATCTTGGAGCTGGGCTTGCTCTTCAGGTTTGATTTCACCTGGGTGCCCCTGTAGCTGTTGTGAAGTGTGGAGTATTGGTGTAATCTTGTACACAGCCTTGAGGCCAGCACTGATCAGCCCAGCTGTTTTCTCATTCCCTCCAGCCAAAGGAGAAAAAAAAAGAAAAAAAAGAAAGAAATGCGAGTAGAAATGTGTGTGCATGATTGGGATTATTTCTCACTCTGTGTGTGTGTGGGTGTGTGTGTGTGTGCAGAGAGAGAGAGATTCATTAGTATTCTGCTGAGGAGTCGTGCCGGTAGAGCAAATTGATTACCACACTTCACCTGTCTGAGCCTCCTGAGATCTGCAGTGAAGACGCTGTTCTGTCTGCGCTCCCGTCGGCTTCGTAACGCAGGGCCGCTCTCATTAGCCGTCATTAAACAAAGCTTATATTTTCTCGCGTACTTCCAGCGAGTGTGAGAATTGTTGCTCGCCGTCCCCAAGGATTTCCAGCAGTCGTTAAAGGCATTTTGTTGGAGAGGGAATGGATCGCTTGTGTGTATTTGTGTGCTTTAAATTGACTCATCCGTCCAGGTGACCTTTCGGCGGAAGACTGCAGCGGCATGGGAATTCACATCTGTGCTGAACGCTTGTCAAATTGTGGAGGAATAAACCTGGCTTGTGTTGTTTTCAGATTGTTTCAGTTTCTGTGAGTTTTTGGTTTAATTCATTTCCCACAAATTCATTCATTAATTTTCAGCTTAGTTCCTTTATTAATCAAGGGTCGCCACAGTGGAATGAACCGCCAACTTATACAGCATACATTTTGCACAGCGGATGCCCTTCTAGACACAACCCAACGCTGGGAAAAACCCATACACTCCTGCATTCACACACATACAGTATGGCCAATTTAGCTGATTCAGTTCACCTGTACCACATGTCTTTAGACTGTGGGGGAAACAGGAGCACTCTGAGGAAACCCACACCGACACGGGGAGAACATGCACGCAAATGCCAACTGACCCAGCCGGGGCTCGAACCAGTGACCTTTTTGCAGTGAGGCGATCATGCTACCCACTGCGCCACCATGATGCCCCATCCCACAGATTGTTTTTCTTAAAGTTGTACAGTTTAATGGTTTACATAATATTTTAGTGTTACGAGTATATGAAATTAACTGATTACACTCCAAACATGATTTTCTTGCTGCATATTCAAACTACTTATCTAAAATAAGCTGAATCAACACAGTTCTTGAGGGTTTTTTTGGGACAGAATTATTGTTTTATGTTCAATCTACTTAAATTTGTAAAAACTATTAAGTTAACTTAATCGATTTGTGTTGAGATAACATGAAGAAATTGTATGCAACCAAGCGTATAGTGAATCATATTCAGTTGCACTGCAATTTAGTAAATTTCATTCCAATCTCACGAGGAAACAATTTTACGTATTGTCAGGAAAGTAGCTGATGCGTACAAATTTATATGATTTAATTTGTACAAAAATGTATGATTTTTAAAAAGGAGGTGTGCCCCCAAACCCAACTGTAATTGAGGAATGAACAAATCGTACTAAAATGTATGAATCAGATCGTATAAATTAATACCAAATCAAAAAAAGTTGCGAATTGCAGTAAGAATACATAGAGAGTTTAACCTAATTACATTTTTAAAGAGTTTACTTCATTTAATTCCATTGTATACCTGTTTAAATTACACCGTGAAAAGCAATTATCTGACTTTAAAAACAAAATGAGTAAATTCATTGCTTTAAATTTATTAACTAAACCAACTGTTTATAATTGTAAAAGTCAAGTTAAGCCAACGCAATAGTTCCAGGCTATAACAGATTTACTCACTTTGACACTTTTTTTTTAAAAGTCAACTTGTCACTTTTAAGGCAACAGGTTTACTTGCTTAACTTGCATTCAGTGTTGGGGAAAGTTACTTTTGAAAGTACTGCAGTACAATATTGAGTTACTCACCAAAAAAGTAACTAATTGCATTACTTGGTTACTTTTGATGGAAAGTAATGTGTTATGTTACTTCTGAGTGTCTTTTTCTGACCTGCCTGAGGCTTGATCTCTTTCAAAGCTTGCAGGGTATTTTTCTGTTTTTAAATAGAGGAGCTCTACATTTAATGACACACTGTATAACCTTCACCTTTATGTACTTTAAAAATAATAATAATAATAAAAAATAATGTTACCTTCTGAGAACTTCCTGACGCTATACATGCCGTATATACAGATTAATTAAAGTTGAAAGCAATGTGTTTGCTACTTTGGTATTTTTGTTTTATTAGTTCAGTAAAATCACTGTCCATTGAGACGATTATCCCCTTTTCTTCCATGTGTTCAAAATAATGAGAATACTTCCATCACACAAATCTAAGGCTCTGCCATCTTGGTTTCTGTCCGATCATTTTCTCATTGAATGTGATTCAACGTGACAACGATTCAGCCAATCAGAGTCAGAATATCTGCTCGGAATATTGTTTGTGCGTTTGACTCTGTTTTTCAGTCTGAATTAGAATTAATATCTTTATCCTGTTTATTTCAATATCATGAAAGAAATAAATGATTTAAAACAGCTAATAAAAATTGCATTTTCTAGGGAAATATCATTATTACAATGCTTAACAACAATGCATATTTTTGTAGTATCATGCACCCCTAGCTTCTTACATTACTAATGATTACAGTGACCGGAATGACCAGCGCTCAGCCCCGCATATTCCAAACCGGCCAATCACAGATGACGCACTCAACGTCATCACAATGTATAATTACATTTTTTGAGAGGTACACTTCATGGTGCAGTGAAGAGTGCAAACCAGTAACTTAATTTCATCCTTATGATAGGTTCACACCAGATGTGGATGAAGCATCAAGCGCAAGTGATTTACATGTTAAGTTAATGCAAAGATGCAAATAGACATCCTGTGGCGCATTTTGCACGAATGATGTGGCGCGAGTTGAACATTTTGCGTTTGACACAAATTGCTTTAGTTGGAAAATCTGAACTTCAGTGGACATTTGCGCCGCGTTAACCAGTCATGAGCTTGCTCTTATAGGGGAGTGATTATGACATAGTGCCTGTTGTTGGTATCCCAAGGGGAAATACTCTTGCCGACAACAGTTCACTAAACTGGGCTCGGGTCAGTCTGAAGCACCGCTGAAGTTAATGAACTCACAGAGCTGGGGGCACCTATGAAAGGATCTAGTGGACTCAGACACGGCGCCGACCAAATCTACACTGTTTTTCAGCCTTCCTAAAGCATATAAACACAGCTAATCTCTCAATAAAATCCATGTTAGCCATTTAGCAATGAAGCTAGAGTCACCGGGCAGACAGAAGCCCTGCCCATGACTCAAATCTGCATCTATTGTGAAGTGAATTGACGCATGAATTAAGCAAGTAAACTCAATGTTCACACGTCTATTAGCATGCAAATAGCGCAGTTTATTTGCATGTATGCATCTGGTGTGGCACAGCATTACAAGGGCTTTGTTTTCTGCAATCTCATTACCAGCTGCAGTTCAAAGAAGCTCGACATGTATCATTGCGATTTATATTCTAGTTCAGCATCTTGTTGGAGTGTCAAACTTAGAAGTTTGCGCCTGAAAGGTGGCGTAGAAACCAGAGCTGCAGTGAGGATCAGGGTGAGATGGATTTGGAGCTGGCCGTGTTGTGATTAAGGAGACAGCGGGTGAGTAGATATGGCGGAGTTGGCCAGTGTTTCTGGGAGTAGCAGGAGAGAGCGAGCTCTACTGCTCCAGTGATAAGAGCCCAGAGTCAATGAGAAGCTGTAATCGTAGTCGGGTGGCATTTCATTGGCATGTTCTGCCAGCGTTGGTGCCAGCTGGAACAGTGCGCCAAGAGGAGGAACCCAGGTGCTTTGTCATTTCATTGGTTAAGTGCACTTAATCGATTAAGAAAATGAATAGAAGCTCCGTTTTGCATTTGATTTCTGGCCTTGTGCTGAAGTTTGTAAATGTAAAAAGCTCTAGAGAATCATGAGTTGAAGGCGAGAGTGACCTTACGTGATTATAAAATTGACACACACAAAAAAAGTTTAGACTTGCAGCTTAAATCTTAGTACACTTAAAAGGGATGGTCCACCCAAAAATGAAAACTGGCTGTTAATGTACTCGCATAAGGTGATTTATTTAGCTGTTCTTCAGTTGAACATTAAAGAAGTTATTTAGGGAGCCTACGCACTTCGCTATCATTTATTTTTTTTATCTATTAGATATTTTACTGTTGTGTAGGCCTGTTACAATAATCAATATATCGACTTATTACACAGCACATGGACATGACCTCAGTCATTTTAGGTGATGCAGTTTGCATCATCAGATAAAGTGTAGAGATCTTTCCTATTTTTTCTATGATCATGAAACATTGTCTATATATGGCCCATACGTAACAATTCTAGCAACGTTTTAGCTGATTGTGACTCCTCCAATAGAGATGGAGATGTTGCAGTGTCAGTATGGTATTTACTATAAATTACTATTGTATATTTTCATGTGGGTGTCTGACAACTGAAAATAGATCTGGTAGCAGATATCGCAGCCTTTATTACTTTTTACCTAACACTTTTTGGGTAAAGTTTATTATTATTTATTTTTAGATGTGTTTTCACATTCTGATTCCAATGCCTAATCATTTAATTGTTAAAACGACTATAATTAAATGAAATATTTTTAAGAATAAAATATTATGTGTTCTTTGAAGGAGCGTACTGGCATTGAGGATGTTATGTGGCATAAAATGGTTTGTAATTTTGTTTATCTTAATATTTTTTTGGTGCAATATATCGTACAACAAAAAATTTATATCGTAACAGGCCTAATGTTGTGTCGGACATTCTGCGTATTTTGTTCTGGTCAATGTTATTGTTTATTTTCTTGTGCAAAAAACTATAAAAAAATAAATAAAATGTTTTTGGCGATTTATTAAAAGCAAGTCAATTCTACCAACACTTTCAGAGTCAATTTTTTTTTTATTGATGATATTCAATCATAATAATGCACCATACAAATTGCATTTGATCACATTTACAATCTCATTTGTCAACCTTTGAAATCAGCTAATAATAATGCCTCATTCACACTAGCAGCGACATTGTAGCTGCCTGTCGCTCTGGGTGGAAACCTGCTGCAAACGCAGGTCTGTGTTGGGCTATTCACCTTTAGCGTATGTCTTTGGGCTGTGGTGGAAACCAGAGTACCCGTTAGAAATCCACGCCAACACGGTGAGAACACAGAAATGCCAACTGGCCCGGCCAGGACTCAAACCAGCGACCTTCTTGCTGTGAGTCAACAGTGCTAACCACTGAGCCACTGTGCCGTCCTAAAACAGCAATATTTTTAACAATATTTTAACATCTCTTAGTTTGGCATCATTAATGGGGCTGGACTAAATGTGGGGGAAACCAACCATTTAGAACAGGGGTTTCCATAATACTGCCCGTCCCAACATTTGAACCAGTTCATTTAATACAGTATTTGTTTATCTTTGTTAAGGTTAGTTTTTATTAACTCCATAGTGATGTTAACAAGCAGAACTTTTAATAACTGATTAGTAAATCTCGTACAAGTATTGTTTTGTTTTTAGTTTATGATATTAATTATATTTATTTATTTATTAGGTAATACGTTACAATAAGCTTGTATTAGTTCATGTTAGTTAATGCATTTACTATCAACAACAATACATTTATAACAGTATTTGTTCATGTTAGTTAACTTTTAGTTAATAAATACAGTTGTTAATGGTTAACAGCATACTACCATCTCAAAAACATTGCAAGAATTAGATGCCTTGTTTCCAGTGAGGACTTAGAGAAACTTGTTCATGCTTTTATCACCAGCAGAGTGGATTACTGTAACGGCCTCCTCATTGGGCTTCTCAAAAAGACAGTCAGACAGTCGCAGCTCATCCAGAACGCTGCTGCCAGGATTCTGACCAGAAGCAGAAAATCAGAGCACATCACACTAGTCCTTGTGTCTTTATACTGTCTACCAGTTTCATTCAGAGTAGATTTTACAGTATTATTAGTAGTCTATAAATCACTAAATGGCCTAGGACCTGAATACATTACAGATATGCTGACTGAATACAAGCCTAACAGATCCCTCAGATCATTAGGTTCAAGTAAATTAGAAATTCCAAGAGTTCAGTCAAAGCAGGGTGAATCCGCCTTCAGCTACTAACAGCTCCCCCCGCTGCTGGAATCAGCTTTCAGAAATGATCAGATGTGCTCCAACATTATGCACATTCACATCAAGACTGAAAACTCATCTGTTTAGCTGTGCCTTTACTGAATGAACCCAGTGCTACGTCTCACAGATCGCACTATTATGTCTTTGCTGTTTTTATTTTCTTCTTTCTTTAATTCTTGTTTATGTAAAGCACTTTGAATTACCACTGTGTATGAAATGTGCCATATAAATAAACTTGCCTTGCCTTAACTCACAGTGCATTAACCGTTGTTAACATGCATGAATTTAGTTGCTAGTAATGCATTAGTAAATAAATATTGATCTAAGATTAATAAATGCTGTACAATTTATTGTAAAGTGTGACTTTTTTAAAACAATATATAGTGCTTCTATACAACAAGTTTGTTCTGTAATATTTAATAATAGCTCATGCCTTTTTCCCCCAGTATAAGTTCACAATCAAGGGCATTTTTGGTTCATTTCTTCAGTTCGTTTGCAGAGCTCCATGGCATTGCAGCAGCTGTTTATTTGCTCCTACGCTTTACTTCCAAAAGAGCAAAAGTTCAGTGGTGTGGACGATACAGTCATGTTTGTTTAGCTAGCACGTCGCTCCCCTTATTTAATTTTCTTGAGCCATATTGAATTTACAAATTCTGTCCTGCGTATCTGAGCGAGCCCGACTGAACACCAGCTGCCTGCGATAACATGATGGAAAGCGCTTCTCGCGGCACCCTTTCTTTTCAAATTTTTTTAACCTTGGCTTACCTTTAACGCCGGGGAAGCGTCTGCCAGTCTGGTGTCAGATATTAGCGATACGCACAGCGAGGGCCGGGTTGTCACTTTTTATTAACACTGAGCGCTTTGCATGGACTCCAGCTGTTGCGTGCGCTGAGTCTCGAACGTACTTGACCTTGACTCGCAGCACAGTTCCTGCGGCTCAACCCTATTTTTAATCATGCATCTTAAATGGCGCAAATGGATTACACTTCTTTTATAATGGGGGTCATTTATTAACCGTTTTTTGTTATTTTTATATTTTTTATATTATCTTATATTATCAAATATGGTAACAAGTAGCACAATATGTCCTTTCAGCATCGATATTGCAATGTGTGAATCTGCAATAGTCACATCGCAGGATCTCAAGCGGTTTCAAGCAAATTTAAACAATTTAGAATCAAGAAATTATGAAGTTTCCCACTTCAACAAAGATTAATTGTAATTATG
Organism: Danio albolineatus; assembly: GCA_903798035.1. Classification (NCBI taxonomy): domain Eukaryota; kingdom Metazoa; phylum Chordata; class Actinopteri; order Cypriniformes; family Danionidae; genus Danio; species Danio albolineatus. Next base: position 6,114,862 of record CAIGQQ010011173.1, read on the forward strand.
TATACAATGAAGTAAGGTTGCACTATATATTGTTTCAGCATCGATATCGCAATCATTCACAATAGTCACATTACAAGTTTGCGCACTATTTTTTTTTATGGCCTGTGCATGTGTGAGGGTTTTAAAAGCATTCAGGGATAAGAAATTGTACCATTTGTAACAAATTAATAAGGTTTATTTTATTGAATTGTTTAAAGAATGAAAATTGCAGTATTATTTTACATTTGATTATTTAATTACTGCATACCTGATTACAGTTTGATTTCTCAGAAAACAATAAAACGCTGTTTATTTAAAGTTGCTGTAAGTTTTTGACTCTTAAAGCATAAAAATACCATAATATGTTTGCAGATATTTGAGAAACGTGAACATGGAGTAACCATTCTTGTTTGTCTGAAAAATAATGCTGAAGTCAGATATTCTGCTTTAAAATTGTGCTTTCCGTGCCAGACCGCTGTCTTTGTTTTGGTCATTAAACCCGCCCACTGCCAGTTTAGCCAGTTATATTTCAGCACCCCAGGTCGCCTTGGTGGAAAACAGCGTTTTTCATTCATTAGGTCATAAAGCTTCTCAAGTGACCTCTTGTGGACAGTAGCAGCCTATGAAATAAGACGTAGATTCATAGTTCCATATGAGGTTATTTATTAGCAAATGATACAAATATTACGAAAGTAAACTAAGCACGACGAAATTTAATTACAGCCATTCAGAAGCACAAAATAGTGCATTTACTGCACTCCAACGAAATGGTAAGGTTTATAATCCAGTTAATACATATTAAACCTCTTTAACTTCATTAAATGTAGCTGAATCACTGATATGTGTTGGATTGCAATGAAGATCCATTTCAAACAGTTTATTTTATTATCAAAATCTGAGGTGAACAATCTGCTGCTGCTTTCAGTATTATAGCAATAAATGTCATGTAAAATGGCATTCAAACTCGCATTGTTAGCATTTAACACTGAATGAAGCACATGAGGTCAACCTGAGGTGATCATTGTCAGTTTGTCCTGTTGTTCAGCAGTAGGAAATAGAAGCCCTTCATGTATTGGTTAGAACTTCTTTTAATATTGTAAATATTCCTTCTATCGGTTGCCGATAAAATACTCCCAATCAGTGTAAAATGATGAATTCTTTCCGAATGGTCATCTACTGTAATTATATTCATATTGCACTATATATCGCAGGAAAAACTAAATATTGCAATGTTATTTTTTTTCAATATCTTGCAGCCCTAGTAACAAGCATATTGTTTTTGACAGTTCTGATAGTGGAGCACATTGCCCTGAATCTAAGTGTGAAGATTTTCTTGTTGACCTTTTAGCTTTAGAATCATTTCTGTTCTTTGCACTTTAAATGGCAAAAACATTTGCTGTTGTTGTTCAACCTTAATGTAGGTTATCACCAGTGTTTTAAACTGGTTTAAAATTGTTTACAGAGTGTTTGGATTCTTACAAATCCAAAATCGTCAGTTTCTAAACAGAAATCGTGATTTTAAAAGAGTGCAACTTTTAAATCACAAGAGCTATAGTAACAAGCATATATTTTATGACAGTTCTGACAGTTGAGCACATTACCCTGAACAATATGAAAAATGTAACAATCTAAATGTGAAAAATCTTCTTGTTGACCTTTTGGCATTAGAATTATTCATGCAATTTAAATCGTTGTTATTTCAACTTTAATGTAGGTTATCGCCAGGGCTTAATTTGTGCCGGAACACACTGGATCCGTATCCGGCAGCTCTGAAATCTGATCCGGCACCTCATTTTACACATGCCCCTCCTCAACCACCTTCCTCCCCCGTCCGCTGTTCACTTTCACTTTCTTCCCCAACTCCCCAACATTCTTCACTTTCTTCTGCGACACCCACACACCCCCACCCCGCTCTTCACTTTTGTCCGTGACACCTCTCCATCCTCTGATGACATGGCGGATCTGTTACCCCAATCTCAAATTAAGCACTGGTTATCGCCAGTGTTTTACAGATTTAAAATTGGTTACAGTGTGTTTGGCTTCTTACAAGTTTAAGATGTTATGTGACGTTTATTTATAAACTGATTTCTATAGGACCACGTGCTTATGATTGACCACAGCTGGTCCTGCATTAGCAATTACATGATATCCAATCAGATGAATCTAAACCACGCATAAATAGCCAGATTTCCTTAACTTAGCCATCTTCATCTTGAAGTATCGCCCATCCCCCCCGACTCCTTCCCTTTTTCCTATAATACAGGGGAGTTCTCGAGACCTACTTGAGCTCAGACTCTCCTCTTCCCCTATGAAACGCGAGGGAGCCCCGGGATCGAGTAACTTCTGAACTCGGGACTCTCTCTAACGGGACAGCATGCCAAACACGCATTTACTTATTTATCATCAGCTTAGTGTGAACTCCTTGAAGTAGAATGAAAGTGTGTTTTATTTAAGATGCTGTATTTTCTTAATTTGTCATGGCAAATTCACAAAAAACGTGATCTTTAAGAGGTTTGAGATGTGCAGTAGCATAGTGTAGTGTATTTTGTCAGTATACTTGGTCTTTCTTTGGCTCCACATCATACCTGTAGCTCTTTTTTAAAATGGTAGAAAAATCCACAATTTTGATTAGAAAAATCGCAATTCAAATTTTTCCTTCAGAACGTGTAGCTCTAGTACTTTGTGGGACGGCTTGGATTCCAATTAATTTCATGCCCCACACGTGAACATAGCCGGATTGGCTTTGGATATCAAATCCCTGACATTTGCGTCAAGAAGTCCGCCATTCGCAGTTAAGACCGTTTTTTTTCTCCCTCCTCCTCCTCCGTCCGGCTCCTCAGGGGAAATTGCCTCTCAGCCACTGATGATGGTTTGACCTTCCTGCTCGTGGCGTCTGGGTGAGCAAAGAAGGACGCCCTGCCATGATAAAGCTTCCCGTCTGCCACTGTTCCCTTCACCACTGGCTAGTGAAATCACTTAAAATGCTGTTGGGTGTGAATGTTTGACATTGTCAGAGATAATGGATAATCACTTGTGGACCGCTGGAGGGAGAGAGATGGAGGGGGGAAAGGGGGGGTAGAGAGGAAACATATTTTGTACATATTTTTTTTGTTCGGCAGCGAATGGAGTGTATACTGTGAGATCTCATATTTCATGCACCTATTATTGTATGACTGCTTCCTGTTGTAATGGACTGTAATAGGGATGGAAATCAGTTATTATGTTTACTTAAACGGGACCTTCTATGCAGAAATCACTTTTATAAGGGGTTTAAACACAGTTGTGTGGCTACAGTCTCTGAATATAACCAGCTTCAGTTGGTAAACATTTATTAATTCTATTTTTTATAATCTCACTTAATAAAAACAGTCTGCAGAAACACTTTGATGGACATTCTCCCTTTTGTACGTGTCATCAGAGAGGGAAAGCCCCGCCCATTAGTGATGATCCTTCCCTCATTACCATAGAAGGTTAGTCTTGTTTTTGAATTTGCCACTTTGCTGACACAGACATTTGTAGCTCCGCCCTCACAGGCAGATAGATAGATAGATAGATAGATAGATAGATAGATAGATAGATAGATAGATAGATAGATAGATAGATAGATAGATAGATAGATAGATAGATAGATAGATAGATAGATAGATAGATAGATAGATAGATAGATAGATAGATAGATAGATAGATAGATAGATAGATAGATAGATAGATAGATAGATAGATAGAT
>CAIGQQ010011173.1:6118967-6129362 GCA_903798035.1 Danio albolineatus
TTATATATATATATATAATATAATATAATATAATATAATATAATATAATATAATATAATATATATATATATACATGTTGTATATATTGTACATGTGTATTACTGGTTACATATGTACAGTTAATAAGAATATATACAATTAAATATTAAAATTGTATTCTTTCTGTGCTTTCTTCTCACTCTTTTTACACCAGTGGGCCCAATTATTATTATTATTATTTTTTTTTTTTTTTTTTTTTAAATCTCACCTGGGAGCCCTCAACCCTACAGGCCGGCACTGCTTACACAGATTAATTGCTCACTCAAAGAATAACAATGTGCACTAGCAAAATAAACAATGTACATTTTGATTTCACATGGCCGTTAAATGATTTTGCTGAATGTTAGGATAGTTTTTATTGTTTTTTCATGTATATATGACTGCATTTGCATGTGAAATGCAGTGTGTATTATCATAAAGAGCACACGTGTGAATCTTTTAGGTGTCATGTTTTGTGAATGGCATTTTAGTGGTCAGTTTTAAAAGATAAGCATGCTGTATGGAACGTATAAATCTTGAATGTTAAAGTTTGTGCAAAAACCTAAAGATGTATGTTTATTTTGTGGTGATATTGATCATTCTCAGAAATTCTTGGCTTTTGTCAGCGCCGGTGGTTAGTGGGTCGACACATGTTCACGGTGACCAGAGTGTGATTTCCACCTTGCCGTCCTATGCCAATCCTTGCTCCCCATGCTTTCCTGTCAACACTCTATACCAGGGATGTCCAAACTCTGTCCTAGAGGACTGGTGACTTAGAGAGTTTAGGTCCAACACTACACAAACACACCTGAACCAGCTAATCAAGCTCTCACTAGATATACTAGAAACTTCATGGCAGGTGTGATGAAGCAAGTTGGAGCTAAACTCAGCACGACACCGGCCCTCTTGGACCGAGTTTAGACACCCCTGCTCTATACTGTCCTGAAAACCCCCGAAAAAAATGAATAAAGAAATGCATGGCTTTAGGAATAATGAACAAAACCACTGTGCATAAGAACAAAAGTTAAAATAAGGAGTCACTTTGATTGACAATTGCTGGAGTCTCTGTAAAAAAGTTCTGTGTTACTCTGAAGTTCTTTTTTCTTGCATATAATTAGATGTTTTTGGTAATTGGTTTTGACAGAGACTTCAAAGACCCTTACGGTGGTTGTTTTGATGATGCTGGGATGTTGACGCCTGTCACTCATATAATTTTTTCTCTTCTTGTGTTGTAGGTTCCCGTGTGGCCAAATTCGAGATCAGAGGAGCAAGCAGGCAACACTGAGCTCTTGGTTGGTCCCAGAAGAACTGCTAAATATAGAGCATTTGCTTCATCAGGACAGAGAAACCTCCTCGTTCCTCTGAATGTGCTCACAACATCATTTTAAAGCAGTGTGGATTTACTCATTGAATGCACAACGATGCCGTGTTTAACGTTACCAATGCCCACTGCTTCTGTAAGCAAAACTTTTTGACTGAAAAGAAACGAAGCTGCTGGAGTTCTCTGGTCTGATCATTTATGGCACAGATCTTACGAAGGCATTTTCAGTAGTTGTAAAACACCACATCAGGGCATCCTACTGTTGAACATGACTCATGGGGTGGAGTCTGGCCCTGAAACTCACCAGGATTCTGCTGCTTTAACATATCTGGAAGGTTTGCTAATGCATCCGGTCACCACTGGGCCTGCTGCCACTGCTACACAGAGATCAGAACCTGTCCACAACAATGAAGAGAATGCCAACAGCGTAACTAGGGCATTTCAGCTGCACAACCATGGCGCCCTTTCGCCAGAAAAGGGTAGCCCGCCTAGTGCAACCTCGCAGCACCTTAAAAAAGCCAGACTGCTTCGTTCAGGAGCATGGAGTGAAGACAGCCAGAAACAATCAAGCACTGTAGTGGAAGTAAATGGACAGAGAAGGGAGCACTACAAAGGAGGCCTGGATGGCTCTGGGCAGGGAGAGAGCACCTTGCTGGCTTCGCTGCTGCAGTCCTTCAGCTCTCGGCTGCAGAGTGTCGCCTTGTCACAGCACATTTCTCAAAGCCACAAACAGCTCGACAGAGAGAGCAGTGAAAGTGCTCCTGTTGATCCTAAGGAAACCTACCAGAGTTACGGCACAGCATCAGGCCGCCTGAAAAGCCTCATGAGGAAAAGCAAGCAACAGAACCATAACACCGTGCCTTATTGTCGACAGAGCAACCAGAACCGAGGCGCTGATTCTCCTCGGTCCTCTCAAAGCTCTGCCCAGCCCGCTAGCTCTGAATCCATGTCTTGCACAGAACGACTCAAGGCTGTTGCCAGTATGGTTCGGACGAGATCCAGTCCGGCACCTTCACCCAAACCCAGTGTCGCCTGCAGTCAGCTGGCATTGTTGCTGTCCAGCGAGGCTCATCTACAGCAGTACTCCAGAGAGCAGGCTTTAAAAGCACAATTAACCGGTCGATCAGCAAGTGAGAGGCTAGCTGCTATGGCTACTCAACAAACACAGGATAAGAGACCTCCCAGCATGGGACAGCCAGCAACCACCCCAGACATGCTAAGCTCCTTAAATGTTCAAAATGGAACACTCCCCCCATTAGTGGTTAACTCCAGCAAAAGCAGCCCTTCCCTTTCCTCACCCTCCACGAGACCCCCGAAAGAGAGACGGTCTTTTGACAGACACGGTCGACCGCCACAGAACTGCAGCAGTCTGTTGCTTCTACTGCTTAACAATCACAACTCCCAACAGCAGCTCACCAGGAACGGACACCTAGAGGAAGACTGTGGCATCCTCCCAAGCTGTGCCTCTTCCTTGCAGTCTGACAGCGAGTACTCCAACCCGGATAACAGCCTGACCAAAGACAGCAGTGATGCTGAGAGCTTGTCCAGCTGTTCCCCCATCGACCTCTCCATGAAAAGCAAAACGTCTTGCCAAAAATTTGAGCCCTGCTCTTCCTTGCCCCCCTTGATGGATAAGCTCACAGAGTCTCTCATAAACAAATGGAAGCCGGAAACTTCTGTGCCAAAGGTCCACGAGGCCGTAGATCTGGATACCAGCCCAGACATAAAATCCCAAGATAAGGTCACTCTAATGCAGTTACTGCTGGATCGCAGAAATAATGAGAAGGTAAACAAAAGTTCAGATCATCCTGGTTTGCGGCCTGATTCAGTAATCAGCTGCTTGACAGCAGGCTCACTTAAACGCATTGGCACACCGGAGGACACCAGGACACAGAGCCCTCTGGACCGGCAAGCTGCTACCTTCAGCTCAGTCTCCCCTTCATACTCCTTCCCCTCACCCATTGCTCAGTCCAGTCCTTTAGATCTCTGCAAGTCTAAAGCTCACTCAAGTGAAAAGATGGAGCCACCATTCAGTGCCAGCAAGCTACTTCAGAATCTGGCTCAGAGTGGTATAAAGAACTTGTCACCTTCTCCCCCTCCTTTACACTCTCACAAGTTGACAAGCAAAAGGCAAAGTCCAGAACTTGAGCTTGGAAAGCCCCAGGCATTTTTGAATAGACCTGTCGCTCCAGCCAAACAGAACAGTCCCCCTGTTTTAGATGGAGGTTCCCCCAAATGTGAGCAACCACCCTCTTCATCAGTGCAGATAGAAAACCTTCTTGAGAAGCGCACAGTACTGCAGCTTCTGCTGGGAACAGCCTCCCAGAAGGAAAGGACCAGTGGACACAGAGTCTTAGAAGTAACCTCAGAGGGGATAGAGAAGACAAGGGTGGGCTCTGTTCAGTGTGACCGCTCAAATGGACCTTCTTTGGACCCTAACATCAAAAAGGAGCCAGTAGAGGAGAATTTTCAATCAGACAGCTTCGATGTTGGGGTGCACCACCTGAGAAGATCATCACAACACTCCCCCATTGCTGAAGCACAGGACACAATCAAATCTGAGCTATGTCCTACTGAAACAGCTGCTAAATTTGGACTTCTCAGCCAGCTTTTGAAACAGCAGAACGCTATATACCATTCGAGCCCACACACAAGGCTCCTCAGGAACTCTGTAAAAGAGGAGCCAATGGATTTTCACAGTCCAGTTCCTAAAAAAAGAAAACTGTGCATTGAGTTAGCTGAGCGTCTAAGTAGTGAACTCTGTCAACCGCCTGGAGATACCTCTAGTGACAGTCCAGCATCTGGAACACCTGAATTTAAAGGTAGAGGGCTGGAAAAACCAAAAGAGGAGGAGTTACTAGTGAGTCCAGGGAACAAAACTCCTCTCTCCAGAGAAAGCCAAGGTTTTAATGTTCTCAAGCAGCTCCTTCTGTCAGAAAACTGTCTGAAGGAGCTATCCCAATCCAGAGCCACCCCAAGTCCCTTCATCCCTCAGGCAAACTGTGCAGCCAATGGGAACTTTACCCAATCTGGTTTCCGTCAGGAGTTGTCAAACTTGCCATGGTACCCCTATTCTTTCAGTTCTGGCCCCAAAACTGCACCCACACCTGTTGATACCCCAGTTTGGGCTAATGTCTCTCCCCAAGCAAGTCCTAAACCGGTTAAAAAAGAACCTGAGGGGTCTCCTGAAGAAACTTTTAGCAGGGAAGAGAGATCTAGTCCAGACTCGCCACCTTTAACCAGGTCTAATCCGATTCTTTACTACATGCTTCAGCGGGGAAACGGTCAACTAAGACCTGAGATGCGGGATCAGATGCAGTCGCCCCACTGTGTCATGGGTGACTATGAGCACAGGATAAACTCTCCGGTTCACAGACAGTTTCACAGCCAGAGAGAAGACAGCCTAAATGGCTCTGTGGAAAAATGGTAGACGTGAACTGGAAGGGAAAAAAAAAAACGTTTGTATGGTCAATCGTCTGTGATTTATCTTTTACTATTATTATTATTTTAGATTTGACCACAGAACACGGTCACGCAGTTTAAAACGTTGTTTGGCTGTTCACCACCACTTTAAATGTTGTCATGTGTACATTTGAGAATGAGACGTTCACATGATTCTCTGTTAGAATTATTTTGCGTTCGTATGTATGATGACCCAGCACAATGTAAAATATCGACCACAAAAGAGCTTTTCTTCCTTCCTCAAATGAAAACTTCATGAAGAACATCCATTATTGTGAGGGATCCAGAACCGTTACTGCTAATTTCACACTATATTTCTCTCCAGCCAAAATCAGGACCCTTTCCAGTTTATCGAAGCAAAGACAACCGTACAATCGAAGCACAATATCGGATCTGTGGCATTGAAACGTCAAGCTAGAATATATTTTCTTACAGCAAACATTAAAAGAATCAGGTATCAAGAGGGTTTTCACACGCGATAGAGCAACAACATTTACTGGAATGTTCCATAGTCGTAGCGTAGTCAGATTTACAGTGCTTTATTTTTCATCTGGAATGAAACTTTAGCTGTTATGTGGTGATAATGGCATGATGTTAAACAAAAAAAACAAACCTGAGTGTCATATTTTTAGCCAACGAAATGTATCTTTTTACAGTTTTGTATGATTTAGTTGTTTTGTATCTTACCTAAATATTCTGTATGTAGCATTCACACATTTACGTTGTCGACAGGAATACTGAAAGATGATAGAGGCTCTCCACCAAAGCAGTGAGGATCATTATGATATTGATGGACTATAAACGTGTCACGACTCTTGTGTGAATCAGACACAACTGTGAGGAGGGATTCAGCTGAGTCTGGTTAGTTAATATGTTCACTATTTTCTTTTCAGATAAAAACCCATCACTCAAGTCTTAAACATCCTACATAAAACTAAAAGATTTTATTCCATATTCTCTATGTTTTAGAACGATTTATGTAAATATTGCTTTGGAGATGACTATTTTGTATTGTTCAAGACACACAAAAAAGTAGTTTCTAATGTCTTGCGTTGTACATAAGACTGTAATAATGTACATAGGGTACTGGAGGACGACACTTTTCTGCATGTCTATGTTGTGCTAATGATAATCTGTTCATCTACTGCTCTGTTCGAGGCTCTTTGCTGCCTGTAGCATGCACACGCATGGGGAGTCCCTGTGTTATGGGGAAATGTCAAGTCTTAAAATAGATGTTTTTATCATGGAGAGATGGGTACTTAAAGCGTAATCTGTTTTCAAACGCAGTCCTAGACTGTTGAGCCAGCGCTCAAACCTGAGGAGAAAAAAAAAGTGCATATTGTTTTGATTTTTCAATGCGTTTGTTTGGTTTAAACTAACTAAAATACAGTTTTATTTTAATCTTTCTGCAAACATTGTGAATATCTACACAAAAACAAACACGTATTCATATTCTCCTGTGACAAACTGGAGCCGTTTGGTTTTCTTATGTTCTGTCTTTGGTGTTTATTTGCACTGATAGCATAATAAAAAATGGAAATGCACAGGACTGAACGTCGAGGGTTGTCATCATTTACCTGTGTTTACATATCCAAGGTTACGATGTGTTGGAAAAGCTTTTTAATAAATAACCGCACATGAGGCTAGAGGTAAAACTTTAACCCTTGATGGTCACTTTTGCGGAAGAACACGAGTAAATAAGCTGAAAACGACAGATGTACACCTAATCCAAGCAGCTAGCTGTGAGGAGAATGATAAGCAGCACGTAAAAGGACAGTACACCAAAATAATAATCAGTTGAAAATGGCTGGTGATTCATACAATACAAGTCAGTGGCACTTTGAGAATTCAATGGAAAAAACTGGGAAAGTTAATACATGTTACTCTTGATTATACAGTGAGATGTAATTTTTTTTTTTCCGACGCATTCATTAATCTCAGTAATTTACAGTTATGTAAATTACTTTTATGATGGGTGGATATTTCTTCAGCTTAAAGGCACATATAAGGTCCCGTGAAGTGTTTTAAAATGTGAAATATATATATATTTTTTTTTTTTTTATTCGATGCTCGATGTAATCCATACCTGTCAAACCTCCCATTTTTTCCAGGATTCTCCCGTATTGTACAGTTCTATCCTGCTATCGTCCAGTATAGGTATTTTTCCTATATTTTCAGTCTTTCTCTGAAGGGTGGCAATAAACATTAAAGAGCTGAATCTCCCTATACGCAACCCATACCGCCGAATCACCAGGGGCTGCCCCTTGCTCTTGAATGTGAGTCGGTTCTGTGCTTTCGTTTTATTTAGGCATGAAACACTTTGAAATGAATATAAAAACGGCGGGATTATCTTTTCATTACAGGTGCTGTCGCTCCTCTTATGCAATCATCTTAAAACAGTCATAAAGCGGTGCGTGACTGTCAGCTCACGCGCTCCATAGTGATAAATATACGCTGTTTGCTAAATGGATTCTGTACATGCGAGTTGGAGCGTAGCGAAAGTGGAAACTGGATTTTGGGTGCATGTATGAACAGACATTTACACATCATTAATAATAATAACATCTAAAGATGTCGATCCCTTATTATGGTGGCCGTTATCCCTTATTATAGTGGGCATATCCCTTATTTTCACATCCCAATTTTGACAGGTATGTGTAATCTCAATTGAAACATGAAAAGAGGTTGGGACATAGTATTGTTCCTCCCCTTAAAAAAAAAAAAAACTACGGAAAAAAACAGCCAATTTCATTATCATGATCAGCATATATATATATATATATATATATATATATATATATATATATATATAAATATTTGACTATTTTCCCAAGTGTATATAACAAATAGGTTACTACTGTAAGAAAACATCAGCATTCGCTACACACTTTAAATATCACCTTTGCTTGAAATGACCCGATCTAATCCTGTTTATATGAAATAAGCTGCTGCTCCTGAGCAGGTTTAAACTATGAGAACTGTTGCTTTGACAACAGCTCTGTGATGAGTTTTGAAGAACGAAACGAAAATCGAAAAACGAAATCATCAATAATCAAATCCAGCTGATCGAGTAATCCATGTATGAAGAACGGACCCCTGGAATTTTGTCACTGTGTTGGAGCCGCTTATAGATATCTTAAAAAATAACAATACTAACATCTAAAAAAATGTTATTTTAATTTCATGGGACTCAAAGTGTTATACTTCGCTGTTTTTTGTACTTGCATAATTTCAAGTGTTTAGAACAATGATCAAATCCAGGAAAATAAGCAATTTAAACTAGCAAGATGAACAGTGTCTTGTCTTGCCATGTCCTCCATCACACACCATTGATTTCCAGTTTGGTATTAATAAAAAACCAAAAGCCAATGATGCTTTTATTTATATGTTGAGTGTTTTATTAGACTGCACAAGAGCAGCATTATTAAGTATGTATAAAGGTACACGAGCTGTCACTGGGGTGGTACCTTTCTAAAAGGTACACATTTGTAGTTAAAGGGTCTGTATTGGTACCTCAGAAGTATATATTAGAACCTAAAAATTTTAAGAGGAACACTTTTGTACTTTTTAGTTACTAATATGTACCTTTGATGTATTAATATGAACACTTTAGGTACAAATGTGTACCTTCTGAAAAGGTACCACCCCAGTGACAGCTCACATACCTTTATTTCTGAGCGTGTATGATAAAACTGCTTTTGTTTATTGTGAATGTGCGCCTCTGATGGCAAAGATTACATACTGCACCTTTAAAATACTTGAGACTCAATCACTGCTACTACAAAGCTCAAACAAGCCAGGATATTATTTCTTTAGTATAACGTTACTCTGCCTGAAAGAAGAAAGGCACACCCGGGATGAGATCCTTTTCGCTTTTGGCTGAACTATCCCTTTAACATCTGAACTAGCGTCATTCATCATGTATCAGTGCAGCGTATTAAAAGATTTTGCGAAGTGGTATTTACATGACTGCCATTTGGGAACAATAGCAGGAAAGAGATGGTAAGGAGGATTTGGAAAACAGTTTCCTAATTATGGGAAAACAGGTAGTTGGCTTCCATTTCGAAAAGGTGCCTGGTCCAGCCATTGTAAGAAACGCATTGATCTCAATTTTGCTCTTCCTTTCGGCCACTTAAAACAAACATCCAAATAAATATTTTAAGCCAAAATTGTTACATCGCATGCACAGATGAGTTATAACATTTCAGTTTGAAGATACACAGATTATTTACCCTTGGCCCTTGATACAGACTGCGAAGGGGAAGGGCTTCAATATTTACCCCTAAGGAATGGGACAGCACTACAGCACCTGCACGCGTCATATGTCGTCGTGAGCTCGTACTTCATATGAGATCGATCATTGCGACTGCTGTATCATAACGATTTCACGTTATGATAATGATATAATATGGCAATAGGATCGTAACTGTACTGTGCATTTATACCGTGACCATATTCATCAACAACATTAACGTTATAGCAGACTGTAGAAAGCTCATTCCCAGCCACTAGGCTTTTCTGACAGGGGATTCGAGTGCCAGATGTGAAAGTATGCTGTGGGACTGCTATACAGGAGTTATTATTATGGACTATAGTTCACTAAATCGTTTTTTAAAAGCATGACTAAAACACAAACGTTGTTATGAATGTATTAAACATATGCTTGTTTGTTGTAAATATTCGCAATAATGACAAAAAAATACTAAGTGTGCATCTCCTGACTTCATTGAATAGATAAGAATTGAACAATTTATAGAATTGGGATTGGGCCTATGTTATATACATTTAATTGAGGGGTGGTAAGGTAAATTGAACTTAAAACAATTGAGTTGTCACAAAAAAAAATCAAGAATTTTGTTGTTTCAGCTTTAAATAAGTATTTTGAACAAAGAAAATGTTTTGAGAGTATACTACGAAAAAAGTTATTCCTGTTTTGGGATTTTGTTTTTTCCCCTCCATTTATTTCTGCTGTTGACTTGCATTATGGGATCTTGATCTTTCCTCCGATAAACTTTAATGTTGAAAAGTTTGAAAAGGTGACTTAGTGACTTTTTAAAAATATATTTCAGTGATATATTGTCTGGATTGGTGCTATTAAATATGGTACAAAAACCTGGTTATAAACTCATTACTTTTCTCACTACTTTCACTACTTTTGACTTAATTCTCTATGTTATTTGTTATACAATACATTGTTTCAAACGACCAAAATATCAATAAAAGTAACTTTGTTAAACTGAACAGTTAAATTTAAACATCACAAGTTGACAGAGCAGAGATCCATGTCAAATAATGCAATTCACAGCCACAAATAAATAGACAAAACTTGCAAATCAGGAAATAAGGAAACAGAAATAAATAAACAGTAAATAAAAATAAGTAAACTGAAATATGTAAACAGAAGTAAACAAAAATAAATAGCAGTAAATAAAAATAAGTAAACAGAAATATGTAAACAGAAATAAACAAAAATAAATAAACAGTAAATAAAAATAAGTAAACAGAAATATGTAAACAGAAATAAATAAACAGTAAATAAAAATAAGGAAACAGAAATAAGTAAACAGTAAATAAAAATAAGGAAACAGTAAACA
>CAIGQQ010011173.1:6148443-6187032 GCA_903798035.1 Danio albolineatus
TTGTTCAATATATCATATTCAGTATATCATATTATTATTCAATATATTATATTATTATTCAATATATTATATTATTATTCAATATATTATTCACATTTATCAATAAAAAAATAATAGATCAGAATAAACTGTACATTTAACAAAAATCTCTCTCTCTCTGAAATTAATTGAGTATTTTAAGTAATTAAATTAAGTAATTAAATTACTTATTGAGTAATTAAAGTACTATTCAGACAAAATGAAGTTACTTACAAACGCTCTGTTGTAAATACAACATTCAAAGTACACTAACTATTTCTTTTGTTGCCGTTTTTCAGATTGAGTTGATAGATTTAAATCACAAGCCAAGTTTTTATAAAGGCTGTTTTTTTTAATTGTATAAATATTTTTCTTGTACTGATCTGTAAATCTTCAACAGTGTTTACACCAAACTGCAGTTTTATTCGTATCTCTATTCTGAAGGTGTTTGCAGAGAGAGATGTTTTTGTCTGATTATATGCAACACTTTATTCAGCAAAACATTGAAATGTGCTAGTTTTTAGAGTGATGAAAAGAGATTCCCTAAACCCCATCAGGAAAAAAAGGAGCAAAATGTATAACCTGAATTTTGTTTTGTTGTTGTTACAAATGTATGCATATTTAATGAAATCATGCCTCATTTGCATATTCTAGCATAATCATTGTTTTTTTAATCAAGATGTTTGGAATTGTTAATGTAATCAGTCTACCGTGGCACTATGATGATAAATATCAGTTGTTTTTAATAGTGTTCACCTGCAGCGTCTTGCCTGAACTTCTAAACTGCAGGAGCACTGCTGCGTCAAAGCAGAGAATGAATATTTATGCCACACGTCCTGCTGAAATTCCTCTTCTGGTGAAGTGAGACATCATGTAACTCGTAGCAGTGGGAGTTCTGGCAGCTCTTTTATAAACACATGCACATCATCTCAGAGAGCCAGAGCTTGAAACATCCTCCCAGCTTGTTTTAAATGATGATGAAACTGCTGAGGAAATGCTGACAGAGGGAATGTTAGTTTGGCCTGCTGCCTCATGTTTTGATTTCAGCTCTCCACATGTGCTTAAGAGCTATTCAGGATTTTCTGTATCACTGTAATGGTGTGTTTTAACCTCTTGAGCTGCCTTATTCACATACATTTTCATGTTATTGACTGTAATTGATTAATAAGATTGTTCAGGATCTTAATGACGGCTTCTTCATTTTTGTTTTTCTAGAAATTTTAAGGAGAAAAATATGGACGTAGTTTTGTAACTTAAAATATCATGGCATCTGTATACTGTACCTAAAATTGATGCATTTAATGTGTTTAATATGCAAACATTTCATGTTTTTAATTTGTCAGCTGTTAGCCTAGTCACATTTGTTTATATGGCACAACTTTAAGATATATAAACTAATAAATTGCTATTTTTAAACTTTATTTTTAAGCATTAGAATTTATTTAAGAAAAATAACTAAAATTCAAGAAGCAAATGCTGAAAATAGGAACTATTAATTTTAATTATTTTGTAACTAGAATAGTTGTGCTTTTGATAATTAACATATTATCAAACGCACAACTATTCTATTTACAAAATACGTAAGCACTTATAAAATAGTATTATTTCAACACATCAAATATATTTATATAATATGCTATGTATTATGAGATATACAATCAAAATGTAATATAAAATGTTTTTTTAGTGTGATGCATTTAGTTTATAACTTTATAACAAAAAGAAAGTTTTAAACTTTAAACATGACAAGTTTGTAATTTTTTACAAAATTGTAAAGGTTTAAGAAGCAAACACTGACACAAACAACTATTAATTTTGTAAATAATAATTGTGCATTTGATAATATATTGAAGTGCAATAATAGATAGTATTATGATTTTAACAAAATATATATAAATATGCTATAAATTATTATGTATAAAATGTACATTAAATTAAACCCTGTAAATAGAACTTGTATTTTTATATTACCTAGTTATTTACATTTAATTTTACATGATCTCTATGTGTAAATAAATTATTATATTATATTATATTATATTATATTTTAAAAAAATGACAGATGCTCATTTTGCTGCTATTTCTCTTTGTTTATTTTTATTGTTGGTATTGTTATTTCAGATGTAATTGATCTGACTGGAGATGATAAAGATGACCTCCAGCGGGCCATCGCTCTGAGTCTAGAGGAGTCAAACAGAGCCTTCAGGGAGACAGGCATCACCGATGAAGAGCAGGCCATCAGCAGGTGCACTTTTTTTATTTTTACCCTCTTGACTATTGGTTTGGGTGCAAATTTCGGTATAAGAAAACGGTTATGCAGAGTATAAAGCACTTCTAAAATCTGCAATAATGCATCGTCTGACTATAAAAATGTATTACATAAACAGCATGGTAATTAGGGGTGTGAACTATGTATTATATTATATTATATTATATTATATTATATTATATTATATTATATTATAGAATATATATATTGGTTACGATTGTCATGCTATCAATTCAGTTCAATTAGAAATTTTGCTGTATCATGGTGTATTTATAATTATTTCTATCCACAAATTTATATTTGACTTCACCGCACACAAATACAATTTTGTCTTTTAATACAATCAGTCGGAAATGTGAACTGAACCTTTAATATTACCTGAAAGCAATCTTTTTTGAGTGTATCAAACAAAACTCGAGTACATGCACAGAAGACAGCATGTGTAGCAAATAAACGAATGTAAATGTAAATCTTGCTTGCTTTTTAGGCATTGAGTGAGTTCTTAAATGCCTATGATTGGCCATTGTGTTCACGTGCTCAGCAGAAAGGATTGTGATTGGCTTTAACGGTCAGCGCTGTTGACTGAGCAGCGACACGGACACTGCTATCACAGCTGATGCAGACACGCTCATGTCTGAATCTACGAGTATCGCTGAACTGAGAGAGGAGAGGGAGATGAAGAGATGGAGTTTACAGCTTTCATCTCCCTAGCAGTGAAATAGGTGCTCCTGTGTTCTGCTGTAACTTCAGTGTCAGTGAAAGACCCACAAGCAGTGATTTGTGCACAGTTGTGTGCTTTTTTGGTAGTTTTAATTACTCACACTCATCTGGTATCACACCATGGTATGCTACCGCTACATAATAAATGACGTCAGTATGTAATAACCAGTTATGATCTATAACTGAACTGTTACCAAATGATCTGCGTCTGTATCGTCTGTAATTCTGACATCCCTAATGGTAAAATATAACTGATTTAGTCATGAGCAGTCAGCTAGAGGTGATGTTTTGTGGTTTTGTCTCTCAGAGTCCTGGAGGCGAGCATCGCGGAGAACAAGGCTAGCCTGAAGCGAACACACACTGAAGTGTGGAGCGATTCTCCAAACCCACATGAGCGCAAGAGGCTGGAGAACTGTCCTGTAGGCCTGAAGAATGTGGGAAACACTTGCTGGTTCAGTGCTGTTATACAGGTCAGTGTCTGCCATAGGAATGCATTTGCTTATCTGATGAACTGAAAAACAACAATGAATATTTGATCCATGCAATTAAATTGTGTTTTTATTTGATTCATATAATTTCTTGAAACAGGTTGATTATGGTCATGTGACAAGATTTAAGTGCAGAGATATTTCTGAATCAGTGCTTGTATTTCAGTTTGTATATTTATTTTATTGGAAACACAATTTTATATTTCTGTCTAAAAAGTGTGGATTCATATTTTTTTGAGTTTTAAGAAATTAACACTTTTAGTCAGTCAGTGAGTTACAATGAGTTACATTGTGTTCAAAGTGACATACTCATTTTAAAGGAATTGTACTTTTTTAGAGCTATAATTAAACAGTTTAGCATTTTTGAGTCCATTATTAAGCACTTTTAGCTTAGCTTAGCATAAGTCATTGAACCGGATTAGACCATTAGCATCTCTGTTATGGTCTATTTGCTGTCATGCCATAGCTGAGGCAGCTATCGCCTGAAAATTCCCCAGCTAGGTGACTAGGTAAACAGCACTGCATAATATCCTTGCTCCTGCTGAAGTCATGGTACGACACCAAAGTATACCATTAGCGAGATGCTAATGGTCTAATCCAATTTAATTATTTATGCTAAGCTAAGCTAAAAATGCTCCCATCAGAGCCGGAGATCAGCTGAATAGATTCAAACATGGTAAAACTCGGCTGTTTAATGGCTGTTTAGCTGGCTTGCATTTGCATTTTTAAAATATTTGAAAATTGAATTTCAGTTAAATGCTGTTAAATAAATAAAATTATATCTTTGAAGTTTTAAAATGATATTTATGAGGTTCATGTAACCTGTATGAAAGTGTAAAATTAATAATAAATACATTTTTCTTTAAAGGGCACTATTTTACCCCTTTTACAGGATGTAAGATAAGCTTTTGGTGTCTCTAGAATGTGTCTGTAAAGTTTCCCTTCAGATAATTTAGTATGGCCTCCAGAATATGCCAATTTTGGTGTCTGAGTACATTGTATATGTTTTTGTTGTCTGTGGCTTTAAATGTAAATGAGCTACTTCTCCCCGCCCACTGTTTCCACATGCGTGTCTGCTTCTCATCATGCGTTAAGTCAGATAAACAGCCGTCAATCATAGAGACAGACTCGGATGAAGTAGAAATACAGCTCATTAGTCAAAAATACCAAGTAAGTTTATTTTATGTGCTTGTGGAGTTTGTTCAAGCCTTTCTGAAATGATGAGTCTCACATAAATGCTGTTAGCAGTATACACACACACACACACACATTAGCGTTTACTGACACCATGCGGCCGTGGTGATTATAGCGTTTAAGAATTACATAGTGATTTTACTGTCACTATTTTATTACAAAACATGCTCTGTTTTAAAAACATTTTAAACTTATAAAACTTAAAAAATACAAACCACAAAGAGTTGTAACAAATTATTTGCAAAAAATGTTCTGTGGACATATACATGTTATTATAGAAACATGGTTCCTGTCAGTCAATTCGGTGGGTGGGGAAAACCACACTCAAAATCAATGGCATTTGGATCCTATTTCAATGTCAGGAAAAAAAAAGACACTTGTTGGGTTTTTAACACTCCGATATGACCGTGGACACACTATAGCTACACACAGTTCTGTCCAAACAGCTTACAACAGATGATTTTTCATCATAGGTGCCCTTTAAATCATTTTCATTGGATATTTCTTGGTCCCACTTTATATTAAGTGACCTTAACTACTATGTACTTGCATCTGAATACAAGCACAATGTACTTACTGTGTTCATAATGTATTGCAGAACACTTCTAGTGCTCTTGAGGTGGGATATAAGTTGGGTTAGGGACGGGTTTGATGGTATGGGTAGGTTTAAGAGTAGGATAAGGAGTAAGGGATGATCAACAGTGTAATTATAAATGTAATTACAGAAATTAATTACAGATGTACACAATACGTACATTGTTACTAATTGTTAATTATAGTGTAGGTACATATTAGTTAAGGCTACTTAATATACAGTTAATATAACTTAATATTTAAAATGCTGTTTGATTGATATTCTTAACACAGCTTGATAAATTAACATTAAAAAAATGACAAAGCAGTGAATTTTTTGTCTCATACTTTAAATTGCAATATAATAAAACACACAATGTTAAAATGAAGTTGACCTATTGCATAATATTCACTTCGTTTTATATTTAATGTTGCTTATTAGTCTAAATGTAGGCTATATGCTATTACCAAGCAACTTAGCACATATGCATGTGTGAGTGTATATTATAATTAGCAACAGCTTTGAATGTGACTTCAGCCGAGGCCTGATTGTTTGTATCTGTTACACGATGTCAGAACATGAAGCTGAGTAATGATCTCTGAGTACTGTCACATGCTGTTTACCTCCTGTGTGTAACTCGACGCCTGTAGAAGCTGCAGCCGCTCTGACTCTCACAGCGCTCACGATTTATAGATCTGAATGAGGAGACGGCAAATGTGCGAATCTGTCACTAAACACAAGCCGTCAGTCAGTCGTGACACTTCCGTGGTGAAAAATGCCAAATGCCATTGTGGAAAACACATGCAGCGTTCTTGTTTTGTCTAACAGATTATCACATGCTGTTAATTTTCTTGATGAATAATTTTCATCAGTGGTAGTTTGTTCACTGTTGTAAATGAGATGATAAATAACTGAGTTTTGAATGACTGTCACAAAAATCTACAGACTGATTTAATACAGTTAAAGCTTTAGTAATAAATAATTCCATTTCATTTATGTAACTAAATATGTCAGTATGAAAGAATGCTAAATTTAGCTAGGTTGCTTGCTAAATATAACTCTTAGGCCCAGTTTCACAAACAGGCTTAGCTTGAGCCAGGACTAGACCTTAGTTAAATTGGGATATTTAAGCCACATTTATAAAAATGGCCTTAGAAAAATACATTTCTGATATGCATCTGGAGACAAAAATGACACTGACATATTTTAAGACATCTTACTGCAAGTTGTTTTCAGTTGAGACAGCTCAAACATTCAATTTAATCCATGACAAGCCTTAAACCTTGTTTGTTAGAGGTTTTTGTTGTTGTTTTTAGTCCAAATATCTAAAAATTCTTAAATCAAGAAGCATATTTTAGACAAATAAGCAAACATTGTCTTGTTAAGTGGTTCATTCCGCTGTGGCGACCCCAGATTAATAAAGGGATTAAGCGAAAAGAAAATGAATGAATGAATGAATGAATGTCTTGTTAAATTAGTTTTTGCTCAAAACAAGCAAAATGATAGGAATAAGCAACATATGCTTATTTATTTTATTTTCAATTCATGTTTATTTCTATAGCGCTTTTACAATATAGATCGTGTCAAAGCAGCTTCACATAGAAGTTCTAGTACAGTCCAGATATCAGAGTTGAAGCTCAGTTTAGTTCAGTTCAGTGTGGTTTAAATTTTACTGCTTCAAGATCTAACACTGAAGAGCAAATCCATCGATGTGCAGCTCCACAAGATCCAGTCCAAGCAAGTCAGTGGTGACAGTGGCAAGGAAAAAAACTTCACCAATTAACGAAGTGAAGGGGAAAAAAAAAACCTTGACAGAACCAGGCTCTGTTGGCTATGACCATTTTTCTTCTGGCCAAACTTCCTGTGTGGAGCTGCAGTCTAGGCGCCGGAGGCTGGAGAGGCTGAATGTCCATCGTGATTTAATCAATAAATAAGCCAGAGTTAGCTCCGGGGGCAAATTTTCATCTGTTGGCCCCTGCCAGATTTGAAAGAAAAGCTAATTTTAAATCAAAAACACATTATAACACTGTGTCCTAACAACACGTGACGTGACAGGATTTCAGCGACAAGCAGTTTGTCTGTCTGTACCAACAACGATGCGACATAACAGAAACATTTAAATACCAGCCATTAATATAAATTTCAGCCACTTCACTGCCAACTAAATGGTAGGTTGTAATCTAATAAATAGATATTTAACATTATTAAAAGTACATAGTACATAAAAGGGACGGTTCTGACTTTCATTTTCAAACTGTCAGATAATGTTTTCAAGATCTGAGGTGAACTTTCTGCTGCTGCGTTCGGTAGTATGGCAATCATCATTATCATAGTAGAATATGCTGTTGTTTTTTTTGCGCAAAATAAAATGTTTGTAAAATAGCGGAATGAACCTATCCAGCTTATGTTTTACGCAGATTATGACCTTCCAACTGCAATCCAGTACTGTGAAACACCCATACATTCTCGCAATCACACTCATACAGTACAGCCATTTTTGTTCATCCAATTCACCTATAGCGCATGTCACTGTGGGGTAAACCACAGCACCTCGAGGAAACCCACACAAACACGGGGAGAACTTGCAAACTCCACACAGAAATGCCTACTGGGCTGGGGTTTGAACCAGCCACCTTCTTTCTGTGAGGCTACAGTGCTAAGCACTGAGCCACTGCGCCGCCCCATACAAAATCATATTAAAGGGGTGGTTCAGAGTGTATTTTAAGGCTTGGTTGTGTTTATGGGGTGCAAAGCAATGTGTGCTCATGCTTCATTTGTAAAAAAAAAAAAAAACATGTTATTTTTCATATATGTTACTTTAATTTTATAATGCTACTCAGCTAACATAAAAACGACTGTCATATTTCCTAGTTCATCAAGAGGCTCTGATTGGTCAACTAACATAATGTGCTGAGATTCACTGATCGCCTCCATTTCACCAGGAAACGTCCTGCTATAACATGACAGTGCGTCTGGCCACGCCCCTTGTATGCTTGTAACCTGAAGGGTTTATGACATCATTAACCCAGATGTATTTTTTTTGTAGTCCCCAAACTTCGTTTGCTGTAGGCTTTGCTAAGCTAACTCTGTAATAGCCAATGTCTCCCTTTGCATTCAACTTTGAACGTCTTACACTCAGAGATATTGTTTATGTTCACACAGCTACATTACACATCAACTAAAGTTTAAAATATGATATCGTAGAGGACCACGCCTTTAAAAATTAAAGTTATTTTATAAAATTAAAATATAAAACAAAAATGATTGTATATGATTACAAACATGATTCACTTCTAGCGATGTCCAGACAAAAAACATTAAACTTGTGCTGAAAATACTTCTTGATTAAGAATTTAGATATTTGGACTAGAAACATGCCAAACCTTTTGCATTGTACATTTGAAATGATGAACTTGAGTGCACAAAAGAACGACTCGTATGGCTTTCTCTCTTAAAGCTAAAATGAAGTTGATTGCTACTTTCTGTTTTTTGGCAGTAAAATGCAAATCATTGTGGCCTGAAATGTACTGTACTGTACTATACCGTTCAGTGGAAACGAGTCTATCCACACTAAACCAAAATTTACTTTCAAAACAGCTGCTCGCAAAGGTTGTGTTGACATTGAAAGCTTGTGCACAGTGTTCTCAAATACTGATATTTATCTGTTTCTGTTTTTATCTCTACATTTCAGTCTCTTTTTAACCTGCTGGAGTTTCAGAGGCTGGTGTTGCATTATTCCCCTCCTGCGCGGATGCAGGACCTGCCCCGCAATCAAAAGGTGAGATTGCTTCCCCCGATATCCATGTCCACCGTGGTTAAACACAGCTCACATGCCATAAGAGCTTCCGTTTTCACTGAGACATACTTTCAGCAGGGTGTGACCTTGCTTGACCTGGTTTGAAAGCCTCAGTTGCATGCTGTGACATTATCGCACTCTTGCAAGCAGTGATTTCTCCCTCATCCAAAGCTGGGGCTTTTTCAAGGTCCCTGTATTGTCGCTGTCACATCGGCTCTTCCACTCTATATGTTTAAGAGAGGAAGTAGTGGCTGATGTCCGGCTCAGCAGGCCAGCTGATTTCTCTCTCCGCTTCTTTCTCTGGGGGCCCTAAGCTTGTGAATGGGGTCAGCAGATATGACCGCTAATCTGAGCTTAACCTCATCCACTGATAGAAGACCACGGAGCCCTGGATTCATCCTTTTCTCTGCCTTTATTGCTTGTTCTTTTCATCTACTGGGTCGGCGGTGAAGCTTGTACTGGATTGTAATCTGTTATCAATTAAAAACAGTCCTCCAGATGAAGAAAATCCAGATGATCTGATTGGTTTCTGACCCCTATGTGGCATTGAGATGACTGTAAAGTGAAGATGTCCTACTTGAAACCAGATAGACCCAACTAATCAACTTCTTCAAATAAATAATGTATATTTTTTGCCATCAGATTAGTGGTGTGCAGAAGTGGACAAAATGCTGAGATCTCAAAAAGTTTTTGTCGATTTCAGTAATGATAATTATTATATATAATGTGCCATTTATTTATTTATTTATTTATTTATTTTTTGGCTGGTTTTTGCCTGTCAAGGAGAAATAAATATTATACTAAAACCACCAGTAGATCTTCCGCTGTAATGAGAGATTCAAGTGATTCATTCAAAATGGCTGATTCAATAAGAAATGAAACAACTGACGGTTTTTATGAATGAATCTTTGAATCATTTACTCACTTGACGCATTCAACTACAGATTCATTCATGAATAAAACAGTGCAGTATTGCCCTGAGATGCAAAAATGCTCTAATCCTTGGTTTAAAACCACTTTCACTGGCAAAAAGAAGTAAATAAAATCAGTATTTTGAGTTAATTTCAGTGTGGTTTAATTTTCATGGCTGAAAATTCAAACAGTGTAGAGCACATCCCTGGACTCTCTGCTCCATAGGTCCCGAAAGTCCCCTCAGCATCGCAGCTAACATTTTTACATTTAACTAATTAACTTCTTCCAATTAATAATGTATATTTTTTGCCATCAGATTAGTGGTGTGCAGAAATGGACAAAATGCTGATATCTCAAATAGTTTTTAGCGATTTCAATAATGATAATTATTATTTATAATGTGTCATTTATTTATTTATTGATTGATTGATGGGCGCCACGGTGGCGCGTGAGTAGCACGTTCGCCTCACAGCAAGAAGGTCGCTGGTTCGATCCCCGGTTGGGGCAGGTCCCGGTTGGGCCAGTTGGCATTTCTGTGTGGAGTTTGCATGTTCTCCCCGTGGTTGCGTGGGTTTCCTCCGGGTACTCCGGTTTCCCCCACAGTCCAAAGACATGCGGTACAGGTGAATTGGGTAAGCTAAATTGTCCATAGTGTATGTGTGTGAATGAGAATGTATGAATGTGTTTCCCAGAGATGGGTTGTGGCTGGAAGGGCATCCGCTGCGTAAAACAAATGCCGGATAAGTTGGCGGTTCATTCCGCTGTGGCGACCCCGGATTAATAAAGGGAATAAGCCGAAAAGAAAATGAATGAATGAATGATTGATTGATTGATTGATTGATTGGTTGGTTGGTTGGTTGGTTGTTTTCTGCCTGTCATGGAGAAATAAATATGATGCTAAAACCACCAGTAGATCTTCCGCTGTAATGAGAGATTCAAGTGATTCATTCAAATGGCGGATTCAATAAGATGAATGAATTTATGAATTATTTACTCACTTGATGCATTCAACAACAGATTCATTTATGAATAAAACAGTGCAGTATTGCCCTGAGATGCAAAAATGCTCCTTTGTTTAAAACCACTTTCACTGGTAAAAAGAAGTAAATAAAATCAGTATTTTAAGGGGAAAAGGCAAAGATTTTCAATCATAATAAATGAAAGCCTTTGTTATTCTCATCATTTGTCATTTTGTGGGGGGAAAAAAGCAGGAAATGAGTTTTTAAAGTTTAAAGAAAGGTTATCAGACCTTTAGAATAAAATGTTTTTTCTCAAACACCTACCTAATAAATCAGCATATACAGAGAAACTGAGAATTTTGAAGTGAATTTTTGGTAACACTTTATTTTAAGCTGTCCTTGCTACACGTTCTGTTCACTTACTGTAGTAATTACTATTAATTATTAGCGAACTAACCCTTAATTAACTAAACCCACAGTGTAACCCTAAACATGTAGTAAGTATATGCAATTAATTAGTACTACACAGTAGTTAACTGAATAGTTACACTGTAATAAGTACACTTTAAATTAAATTCATCTTTATTTCTATAGCACTTTTACAATGTAGATTGTGTCAAAGGAGCTTAATGTAGAAGTTCTAGTAAAAGGAAACTGTTTCAGTCCAGTTTCAGAGTTAAAGTTCAGTTTAGTTCAGTTCAGTGTGGTTTAATTTTCATGGCTGAAAGTCCAAACACTGAAGAGCAAATCCCTGGACTCTCTGCTCCACAGGTCCCAAAAGTCCCCTCAGCATCGCAGCTAACATTTCAACAGTCGAGTTGTCAGTATTGTTAGCCTGCTTTTTAGCTGTTTTCTCTGTCCTATATAACTGTTTACAATCCCATATCAAGACTATCAAACTGCTTCCATCAAATTAAATTAACGTGCTATAACCAGAAAAATAACTCTCTCCTACTATTTTTAACTGTGTGTCTTTAGTAAGTTTTGCAAAGTAGTCTATGTGGCTTTTCACTGACACAGACTGTTGCTTTAACTTGGCCATTTATTACTTGTCTGTTTCTTAGGAAATAAACCTGGATGATGATTTGTTTTTTTCTATGTACCATTAGGATTTTAATTTGGTTTCTGTATGTTCCCATAGGAGCACAGGAACCTGCCCTTCATGCAGGAGCTCAGGCATCTCTTCTCCTTGTTGGTGGGCTCCAAGCGGAAGTATGTGGACCCGTCCAGGGCCGTGGAGATCCTCAAAGATGCCTTCAAGTCCAGTGAGTCTCAGCAGGTAAGTTACTCAAGTTAGACACAAACATTACATTGGGGAAACAAGATTTATTTTGATCTTAAACAAAAAAGACATTTTACACAAACATACTATTAATTCTGAGAATTACAGAGTTTAGGGTTTGAATTGTTTTGTTTTTGTGGATTTGTTTTTACAATAAAGGGATAGTTCACCCAAACTAAATCTTCTGTCAGCGTTTTCTTACCCTTTATTTACTCAAAAGTCTTCTGTCAAAAATTCTGTCATCATTTACTCGTTCAAAACCTGATTTATTTATTTTCTTTCTTCTGTTGAACACAGAAGAAGATATTTGAAAGAACACCGGAAACCTGTAACCATTGGCTTCCGTAATATTTGTCTTTCCTACTATGATTGTCAATGGTTGCATGTTTTCAGTTTTCTTTTAAATATATTTTTTGTATTTGACAGAAAAAAGAAACTGGTGAGAGTTTGAAACCACTCGAAGGAGAGTGAATTTTAACTTTTGAGTGAACTATACCTATAAAAATCTAAAATATGGTTTTATATAACATTTTAAAATTTTTTTATTTGTTTCTGTGATTCAAAGCTGAGTTTTCTGAATCAGTGTTTCGGTCTTCATTGTTTCTTCAGAAATCTTTTTAATATCAGCCGGGGTGTAAGTATATATACATTCACTGTCTCTATTGGATTGAGGTCTGGTGACTGTGGAAGCCATTTGAGTACAGTGAACTCATTGTAATGTTCAAGAAACCAGTCTGAGATGATTTGCATTTTTATGACATGGCTTATCCTGCTTTAAGTAGCCAACAAACAATGGTCATAAAGGGATGGACATGGTCAGCAACAATACTCAGGTAGCCTGTGGCGTTGACACGATGCTCAATTGGTACGAATAGGCCTAAAGTCTGTCAGGAAAATATCCCCCAAACCATTACACCACCAGCACTAGCCTGAACCATTAGCCTGATACAAGGCAGGCTGGATCCATGCTTTCATATTGTTGATGCTAAGTTTTGACCCTACCATCTGAATTTCACAGCAGAAATCGAGGCTCATCAGACCAGGCAACGTTTCTCCAGTCTTCTATTGTCTAGTTTTGGTCCATTTTTTTTCTTTTTCTGACCATTCTCTGTAAATCCTAGAGATGGTTGTGCATGAAAATCCCAGTAGATCAGCAGTTTCTGAAATACTCAGACCAGCCCGTCTGGCACCAACAACCATGCCACGTTCAAAGTCACTTAATTCACCTTTCTTCCCCATTCTGATGCTCGGTTTGAACTGCAGCAAATCATCTTGACCATGTCTAGACGCCTAAATGCATTGAGTTGCTTCCATGTGATTGGCTGATTTAGAAATTTGTGTCAACAAACAGTTGGACAAATGTACTTAATAAAGTGTAGGCATATATATATTATACACAAGTATAATGTAGAAAGGTTTAGCTGCAAGATCTAGTTTTTATTTTCACTTCATGTTTACGGCAACTTGATTTTGCATGTCAATGTTAATAAAGTGGCTGGTGAGTGTATATTTTTCATTATTTTATGAAAATGGAATTAAATGTCTTTGCTGTCACTTGATTATTTTAAGCCCTTCTTAATAAAACTGTAATTGGATAATTATAATTTTGTAATTTTTAAACCAATTTTACCAACCCAATGTAAAATGTAATGTAAATGAAAACTTAATCTTTCAAAATGATCATAGCTTTCACTTTAAATCATTACAAAATGTACTATTTGCAAACGTCTGCCTATATGCATATAGCTTTCATATCAGGAATCATTTGTTTAAGGAACAACATATTGTTTCAAATATACAGTACATCTAAAAGTCTTAGCAAATCAGTTGCCAAAATAGCCTGTTTCATTGTTAGGATGAGCAAATAAGGCTCATGAGAAACAAAATTATTATTTTTGGTGCAAGAAAACTGGATTAACATCATAAGTGCTCTTCAGGGGAAAAGGCTAAATGGTACAAAACAGCTTCTTTTATAAAGCTTTCGATATTTGTGCCAGTCTGTTTTATAGATAAAAATAAACAAGCCTGACCTTTGATTAATATGATACATGTGAGCTTTTCCTTTGTCGGACCCGCTTTTGGCTTATTTTCACTCATTATGAACACAAACAAGGGCAAAGATTTAGTTTTTTAGGACTAAGTTGAGATGATTTCAAACAGGAATGTAGTTGTTCTGGATTTTGAGTTGCTGTGTTTGTTTGCGCAGCAGGATGTGAGCGAGTTCACCCATAAACTCTTGGACTGGCTGGAGGACGCGTTTCAGATTAAAGCAGAAGAGGACAGGTGAGACTTCATACATCTACCTGAAGATCTGACATGCTTTCCTCCGTGTTCCTTTCTCTCATATCGTTCAGAATGATGTATGATCGCATCACAGCTGGAACGGACTTTAATGATGATTAATGTGGTACATTAACCTGTACGACTTCAATTAGTGCCGTTAAATACCCGCTGAAGACAGTCCCAGTGTGACTCCTACAGCCAAAGGACATCGACGAATCTAGTTTACCACATTTCCATCCCCACGTGACTCCATGTTTGCTCTTGTTCCACACAGGGAGGGAGAGAAACCCAAGAACCCGATGGTTGAGCTGTTTTATGGACGTTTCCTGGCTGTGGGCGTCCTGGAGGGTGAGTATCCATCAGCTCTGGGAGTCTGGTTAAAGTGAAGCGACCTTGTGTTAATGTGATGTGGAGTACTGTAGTACTAAATCAATCTAGCAGTCATTAATGGGAGTTTATTAAACATGACAGCACTGATCACAGCTGGTTACATGCGGAATGTTCGGCAGGTGACCTTTTTACCTTGTCGGGAAGGTTGAGATTTATGTTTGCACACTTGTTTTGGTTATTTTTGAGAGCCAGATGTATCAAAATATTCTTGTATATTTAGTAAAATGTCATTTATTTTACTAAGGGGTCATAGTTACATTAGAAATAGGGCTGCTTGTTCATGGAAAAGTAGCATAGTCTTCACTGTAAGAACTAAGCTTAATTAGTTTGAATTAAAGCTAAAAAAGGCCTTCAAGAGCAGTGAGTAATATTTATCCTCGTCTTTTGTTGTTTGATTAAAAAAAATAAGCATAGTCGGCAGGAGGAATACAGCACGCTATCACTTTAAGAGTCACGTGAATCAGATTTACTGTTACACATTCATTATAGCTCAAGCTAAAAGATGACTTCATGTTCTGTCTCTGAGTGCATGCACAGAACAGCACAAGTTCACTCTTAAAAACTTGAATAAATCTAAGACACTTCAGTAAATGAAGCATATCTCATGCTGCAAAATTTTTCATGTCAAGAATCATTTGTTTAAGGAACAATATATTGTTTTAAAGGTACAGTACTTTTAACATCCCTTGCAAATCAGTTTTCAGAATAGTCCCTTTCATTGTTAGGATGAGAACCGAACAAGTTCACACTTTTGCGCTTTTAAAAATATAAATAAATTGAATACACTTCATTAAATCAAGCACATCTGTTATGTGTTTATGTTAGTAAGTTATTAAATGGATGAGACGTAACAATCAGTGAGTCTCTAATAATGCTGGATGAAAATGAGAAGACACAACTGCTGGATAAGTGAAACAAAAAGTAAGTATTTATTAAACAGAGCATGTCAAACAATGAATATAGGAAATTAGATGTAATGTAAATGTAATTTTAAATACCCGAATTAAACGAAAAGCAGGAGTCTTGCCAAAACAAAGAAATAAATATATCAAAACGATCGAACTAAACCCCAACCCACTAAACTAACTGATCAAAGAAAAACGCAGAAAGAAAACCATAATCTTCAGCACGTCGCTTAACTAAACGTCATAACTACTCCAAAAACATAACGAAAAATGTCTCAACGCCTTTATAAACTAACTAACAGAAAAATACTATGCTGTGCAAAATTACTAGAGTTCTCATAAAGTGCACACTGTTAGCCATTAGCAAAACAAGAACTATTTGATAATCCAATTCTCATAAAGATTGTTCAACTTCTCAATAGATAACACATCGAGCTGCACAAGCTTATCTAATAAATCGATCACTTAATCTAGAGAAACTAAACAACGACAGCAACAGCAATAAAATAATAACACAAACACAACGAACAGGCTGGCCGACACAAGCGAGGAGTTTGGCTGTGAGATAAGCGCTCTTGCTAAACAGTGCAAGCGCACGCATTTTATACTTGGCGGACCAGCTCGTAATTGGTGCACCGATTGTGTCATGATGGTGACTGACAGCTTTTTCGACCAATGGTTGCATTAGTCCTAGACCAGGACAGAATAGACATGGAAAAGAGAAATGAAAACAGAAAACAAACAACAAAACACCACAAAACATAAGTAAAACATAAAATCCAAAATCGAAATGAAATTGTTTAATTTTGATTACTTGCACAGCCCTAGTTAGACACTGCACTCCATAGCAAGTTGTTCTCTGTATCGCTTAGCATTGTTACGTAACTAAACGTACTTTTCACAATATCTTTAAGTCCAAGTGATACCTATGTATTTAAGGATCTAGTTTACTGACACAAACCATTTATTCCCCAACTGTTTACGTTCACAGACATATCCAACATTATCGAATGTGTGCTTTTGCTTTTCGTCAGTGCATTCAGTAAAATGTATTGTTAAAATGTCAAATATTATAAGTTTAAATTGACAATACTTTAAAAAACATGCAAATATTACCTTTGTTATTCAGAGTATCAGAGGCACAAGCTGTAAAGGCCCCGCCCTCTTCTGTAAAAGGAGGCGGGGAGCAGCAGATCATTTGCATTTACCGAGGCACACAAAAACAACGTGCTTTTGTTTCCTCACAAAATTTGACATTTACACCATGATATAATTTCAAATACATTTTGTGGCCATATAAGACTTCTATGAGCCCTTTCAGGTTAGAATGAGAATTTAGTGTTTATAGTTAAATTCAATAAACTTTTAATAACAAAAAAGTAAGATTAAAACCATTTATAATACTGCTTTTTAAACATCTTTAATTATTAAAGAATCCTAAAAATGTGTTAAAGACAGTTTTCAAAAGCGTATCAATAGGTGTTTAGTTAGTAAAAGCTGTTAAAATGCATTTTAAAAAGTTTCAAAATGTAAAACATTTCTTTTGAATATTTCATAATATTACTGTATTTTCTATTAAATCCAGCCTTAGCAAGCAGAAGAGGCTTCTTTAAAACAAATATACACTCAACGGCCGCTTTATTAGGTACCAGTACCAGTTTGGATCCCTTTTTTCCTTCAGAACTGCCTCAATCCTTCCTGGCATAGATTCAACAAGGTACTGGAAGTATTCCTCAGAGATTTTGGTCCATGTTGATGTGATAGCATCACCAATTTTGGTGAGCCTGTGAGAGTTGTAGCCTCAGTTTCCTGTTGTTAGCTGACAGGAGTGGCACCCTGTATGGTCTTCTGCTGCTGTAGCCCATCCGACTCAAGGTTGTGCATTCAGGTTGCTCTTTTGCATACCTTGGTTGTAACGAGTGGTTTTTTGAGTTACTGTTGCCTTTCTTTTAGCTGGAACCAGCCTGGTCATTCTCCTCTGACCTCTGGCATCAAACAAGACATTTGCACCCCCAGAACTGCCACTCAATGGATATTTTCTCTTTTTCAGACCATTCTCTGTAAACTCTAGAGATGGTTTTGCATGAAAATCCCAGTAAATCAGCAGTTTCTGAAATACTCAGACCAGCCCGTTTGGCACCAACAACCATGCCATGTTCAAAGTCACTTAATTCACCTTTCTTCCCCATTCTGGTGCTCAGTTTGAACTGCAGCAGATCATCTTGACCATGTCTACATGCCTAAATCCATTGATTTGCTGCCATGTGGTTGCCTGATTAAAAACTTGCGTTAACAAGCAGTTACACAGCAGATGTACCTAATAAAGTGGCCGGTGAGTGTATGTATATATACGTTATACACAAATATAATGTAGAAGGGCTTAGCTGCAAGATCTAGTTTTTATTTTCAGTTCATGTATACTGCAACTTGATTTTGCATGTCTCTGCATTACACAATGTTTCATAATCCAATTCATAATGTAGTATCTGTGGGCTTCTCAGAAATGCTGCAAGCAAATATTTGTACAAACAGCCGCCTTCTGTTGTCAGTTTTCTCTTTATTATTAACTGTTTTCATACAAATGAAAGATTTTGAACTGAGCTGGTTTGTAAAATTTCAGAAGGATTATAGATTGCTACTGAAATAGCAACACATTCTAGCATGCTAATGCATTACATTTCTTTAGTTGTTAAAGCATTCTTGTTTCCGATTTAAACCTTGCAGAATTTACATGTTTGTTTGTGTATTTTCTTTTTCACATGACACACTTTCACAACATTGTATCCATATGGTGTCCACTAAATAAAGGGATTACATGGATAAGAGAAGATTAACATTATACAGAGCACATTACGGATTTTATTTAAAGACAGTGATGAGATTTTGTGTGTGTGTGTGTGTGTGTGTGCGCGTGTGTTTTCACAGGAAAGAAATTTGAGAACACCGAGATGTTTGGCCAGTATCCTCTCCAGGTGAACGGCTTCAAAGATCTACACGAGTGTTTAGAGGCCGCCATGATCGAGGGAGAAATCGAGTCTTTGCATTCTGCAGAAAACTCCGCCAAATCAGGCCAAGAGGTTTGTTCTCTCTCCTTTCCATCCCATTCCACCATCTATAGCCTGAAAACACCTCACACTGTTCCCATATTCCATCCAATGACAGTCTTTGAGGTGAAAGAAAAAAACCAAGACATGTGACCTCTGACCGAGATGTTACATAATGGCTTTTCAGTCATCAGTTGTGCCCTGGGCAGATCCCTTTGCAGCTGCTTTCTGCTAATTACTTCAGCTCAGTGCAAATAAAGAAGGAGATCCTCTGGTGGACGGTATTCTGGGATGTTCATGAAAGTCTCTCTCTCTGAGTGTGGTCGGGTCACCAGTGCTCATTACAGCTGTCAGCACAGAGGGCGGAGCTTCTTGTGGGGCAAAGCTGGGGTTAAAAGATTACTAAATATAGATTTTTGTTGTTGTTGAGTAAAAAAAGTTTCAAGACATATGGGATGGTGGAGCACAAAACCAGTCATACAGGCCTGTAGCCAGCCTTTTGAAAGGGGTGGTTCTTTTTTCTCAAAAAGTGGAGCTTTTTGCAGTTATTCTCCTCCTCTATTAAATTGAGGTTCAAATACTGCATTTTAGTGACATTTTAAGCACTAATGTTTGCTGCATTAACTAGTCAGATGGTGATCATAATCACACTTTTTGATGAAACAAAAATATTTCCTTCAATTTTGTCAAAGTGCTTACCATACTATTTTACCACAAAGTGTTTATTTAGAAATGTGCATTTAAACTGTAAATTATTACTGTTTTATAAACGTTATGAGATTAGAATTTTACATGAAAATACTTCTTTTTATAATATTTACAAATGTATTGTCATGCATCATTAAAATAAAATAAGAATCTGTTAAACTGTATTAAAAACTAACTAAAAACATTAAAAATTGTCGCCAGTAGGTAAATAACAAACCGGCCAGCTCATTTCCTCAGTCAGAACTTGTCAAAAATGGGACAAATGAACTCATATAGGGGCCAAATTCTGGACTTTCAGTCTTTTGAACCACCAGACCCTCCAACATCCCCCTGGCTACAGGCCTGTTAGAAGTGTCAATTTTTCAAAAATAAGGTTAATGCATCACCTGAAAGTTTTCTTAAAAAAATAAAAAATACAATTACTAAGAAAAAACTTTTTAAAGTAATCCAAATGCACATTACTAATAAAAAAATATATAGTTTTGACATATTTACTGTAGAAAATGTCTAAAATTCTATAAAGTAAGTTTACTTGAAAGGGGATCAATTATGCGAAAAATCACTCTTATTAGAGGTTTAAATCCAGTTGTGTGGCAACAAAATAAAAAAAAATAAAAATGTATTTACATTTCATAACAGTCTGCAGAAACTCTTTGATTGACATTCTCCCTTTGTATGTGTCGTCAGAGGGGGAAAGCCCCACCCGTTAGTGACCATCTCTCCCTCATTAGCATAGACAGCCCTGAGTGAGAATCAGCCATGTGCTATTAAAGTTTGCACCGTACCTGCTGAAGATAAGACCTTCTTCTAAGCCTATTCTTTTGTTTTTTTTTAGTTTTTCTGATGCATAAACATTTATAGCTTCGCCCTCTTTTGAAATTAAGCCTACGAGCACAATCCCACTTAAATTTAAAGCAACGGTCACCAAAACAGCACAATTTGGATCAAAGCTTAAAAGGGGCAGTTTCAAAGAGTTATAAAAAGTAATTGTGGGGTATTTTGAGCTGAATCTTCTTATATACACTCTAGAGATATTAATGAATTATTTTACATCTTGTAAAAAGGGGCATAAATCCCCTTTAATATTCTAATGGTTTTTGTTATTAATTTTGTTATTAATTGTGACGCATACAATGTTTTTTTTCTAAAAATAAACTTGTTCATCATAAGACATATAGGTAGGTCCACACGGAATCTGCACGAACAGAATTCTGCAGATTTTTACCCCGTCATTGATTCTGTTTATTTACTGATGTAAATGTGTGTTAATTTATACTTATTCAGTTTTTAAATTAATTTCAGTAATAATATTGACTGTGAAAATATTCATATGATTTATTTACAATAGAGTTTGTAAAGTAATTATTTCTGTCTTTTAGTAGAGATTTTTTACGAGAGACTTGCTTTGTTTACTAAATAGATCTAATTGGTTTCGCATTGTAAACATTAAATACAAGTTAAAACGGTATTACTTTTTATTTCATATATTAAGGTTTTAGTTATGATACTCCCAAAATCATTCCACATAAACCTGCAGATTATTGAACAAAATACTGCGCAGAAATAGCAAAAAATGTCCGCAGATTCCGTCTGGCCCTACATATAGGCAATAAAACCTAGGAAAAGTAGAGGAGAAAAAGTCAATGTAAACACCTCAACATATTCTGCAATGTTGGCATCATGTCACATGACAATATATTTTACAATGTAATGCAATTACATTAGGGCCCCTTAAAAATACCACAAAAAGCGAATTTGCAAATATAGGTATAAAAAAAAAACTTTTCTGTCATCAGTTTTCTCTATTTGATCAAGTTATTTAAAGTAATGGTTAACCCAACCTGTTTTTTGCAAAACGTTTGAATAAGATGGAAAAACAAGAAGTCTGATTTGAATTGGTTTTTAATTTATTATTCTTATTTTTTCCCAGCACTGGTTCACAGAGCTTCCACCAGTTTTGACCTTTGAACTGTCCAGGTTTGAGTTTAATCAAGCCTTAGGCCGACCTGAGAAGATTCACAATAAGCTCGAGTTTCCCTCCATGCTCTACATGGACAGGTTAGTCCTTTCTAATTTTTATTTTGTCGGTTCAGAATTTCTGTAGTTTGAAGATCTTTTAGATTTAGTAAAGCTGTTATATGTTGCCTATGTTCAAATAATCAACTTATTAATTTTCTTTTTACTAATTAAAATTCAAAGCAACATTTAAGGCCATTCCAGTATACTACCAATAATAACCATAAAAACAAATTTTCCATGATAATTAGTTATTTGTGTACATTTCATAAACATCTTCATTTTATTTAGCTGCTTTTTTATTTCTTGATACCTCATCAAATTATAGGAATCTTGCATGAAAATTGATGTCAAATCATCAGAACAAAACTCTTAATTCACAGTTCAGTCAAAAGGCTGTTCTTTTGGGATAATCGATCATTGCTTTGTCTATGTTGTCCTTAAATGTTTTAATTTCTCTTTCTTGTATTTTTTTTATGTAGTTTTATTAGTGCTGGACAAAGATTAATCACGATTATTGGCATCCAATTAAACATTTTTTATAATGCTCTATGTGTACTTATTATGTATATAAATACACACATACAATCATATATATGAGAGATTGTTTATTTATATTTAGATGTAAAATATATATATATACAATAACCACTGTATATAACCACTGAGCCACTGTGCTGCCCAGTATACAATACAAATTATATATAAACTGAAATATCTATGAATATCTACCTTGAATATTTGGAATTCTATACATGCAACAGAATGTACTTCCAGTT
Source organism: Danio albolineatus (assembly GCA_903798035.1). Classification (NCBI taxonomy): domain Eukaryota; kingdom Metazoa; phylum Chordata; class Actinopteri; order Cypriniformes; family Danionidae; genus Danio; species Danio albolineatus. The sequence continues at coordinate 6,170,781 of CAIGQQ010011173.1, forward strand.
TTCAGAGATCCCGCATGTTGCGTGATTGATTTTAGGTACATGGACAGGAACCGAGAGATCACACGGATAAAGCGAGAGGAGATCAGAAGACTAAAGGAGCACCTGACCGTCCTCCAGCAGCGACTCGAGAGGTTTGTTCACTCCATTTAACCTCCGCTCAGATCTACCCATAACCTGCTGTTAACTTGCATAGCAGGAAAACCCCAGCTTTCAGCATGAAAGAAGCTTTAAGGGTGCTGATGGAAAGATGAAAATGACACGCTGAGCTGTAATTTGGCTCAAGAATTAGTGGATTGTTTCATATTTTTGCTGTCAATGTCTATCCACATTTTATTTCTATATTCCACAATGCTTTGCGTATATTTTGGGAGTAACTTCTGATAAACCTACTATAAACAGTAAGTGAAGTGTTTTTAAAAACGTTGTACAAGGAAGTGTCTTTATTATCCTATTTAAAAAGGAAGCTTAACAAAAACACTTTTATTTTAACAGACCATGAATAACCCCAAAAACTCTCAATGTTGTTATTGACATGTTTAATATTATAGTACTGTAGAGGGGATACTAAAAGAAAATAATCTGGAGGATAAAAAAAACGTGAAGCTTGACCTGTAATATTAATGTTGTGATGTGCTAAAATAAGTGTTATTTTTATGATTGATAAATATAAAATGCAAAGCCAAAAATAATTATCACTCATTTTTTGAAATGTTGATGGGTCATTTGTAGCACAGCCTTATTGCAACACATACATTTGGTAAAAGCGCCACCTAGTGGTCATGAGTTATAAACTATTCTGTAACCATCAATAGTGAACCTTAATTTTGCTAATAACTTTTGATAGTGAATTTTTGCTGTGGTAACATTGACCTTTTTTTTCCCCTTGGGTCATTCCGAGAACAATGATACCAAATATGCCATAATCGTATGCCATATTGATTGTATTCAAACTCCTCCTAGACCTAAATATCACCAAATTAACTCTACCAGGACCAACCAGGATTTTTTTTAATGTAGTTTGTTTTGCAGAATATGTCTTCTTTTTTTAAATTTTTAAAAAGTATTATTATTTTATCATATTCACTGTTATCTTACAACATGCAAGATTCCGGACTATGTAATTATCATATTTGGCCTTATTTATTTTGAAAAGCTGTCTTGGGATGTTCAGGTCTTGAGGGTGGGGTTGTTCGCTTCTTCTTTTTTTTTTTGTGAGAAAGAAGTAATCTGTGTGGTTTATAATTTTGTTCATTTCATTTAACTTCAGCAAAATGTTCCTCCTAAAATTTAATTATTGCTATTGCAAACAATATGTCAGAAATTAATTTTTGCAACGCCTTATTTTATATCTGGAGAGAAATATTTTTGAATATGAGTCCTTCAAAAAAGGTAGAATTTTTATCAAAAGTAAATCTTAACCCCTGTGTATTCAAATTTACTACCCCTTCGTTATGTTAGTAAATTAATAAATCGTTTGTAGATTTGCCCAGAGTGTATTATTGATCCTTTCCAATTTTATGTGTCAGCATTTTCTCAAAATATGTGCCAAAATAAGATTTGTCACCAAAAATTATTCAATTTTCTGAAATTAAGCCTCAAACTCACCCCAGAGAGGATGGAAACATTCCCAACAGCACACAAGGGTTAATAAAAACTTTCTTTTTCATGTATTATTTATTGTCTTTTTTTATTATTATAAACCTTTTTAATATATAAAAGTGATATAAAAAAAATGTTTGTAAGTTTTATGATGTTGCCAGAGAAGCTGATATGGCAATAAACTCAAAATGTCTCTCCCTTCTGAATGAAAAGTCCCCAAATTGGAAAAGTACAGCATTCATATGTGAAAAAAACATGTTAATATCTGATTTCGGCTAATTTATTAGTCTCTGTGTGACAGGTATCTGAGTTATGGCTCAGGGCCCAAACGCTTTCCTCTGGCCGATGTTCTCCAATATGCCATGGAGTTTGCTTCCAGTAAGCCTGTGTGCACGTCTCCAGTGGAGGACATTGATACAACAGCACCACCTGGTGGCACGACTGCGCAGCTGCCACCTCCACCAAGGCAAGTTTTTCCACCAATCGCATAAAACGGGGCTTAAAAAACGTATACTCTACAGCCTTTTATTTGGTATTTCCACCTACAGTTTACACATCAAAGTGTTTACCCTACACATATACAATGGAGGACATGAAAACAGAATAAAACTCAAGAATTATGCAAACTAAACTGGTTTATTTTAACTCCTGTAGTTAAAATGATTTTTAATCCTCTGTTTTTAATTAATGCTTAAAGAACAGACTACATAACTATACAAAGAAGAAAGAAGAAAAAAAAGGTCAGAGGTGTACAAAAAAAAAACAAATATAAATAAGACAAACCAATATATCGATAAGTATGCATACTAAGAAAGGGTAAGGGCCGTATGGAATTACAGAATCTTGAAGATTTCAAATAAAAAAATGGCTTTTAATGGCTTTTTTTTTTCTAGTATTTTGCTTAATGTTGTTCATATAATGCTCTAATTCTTTAAGTATAGCTAGATAAAAGGGTTTTTGGTTAATAAATTTGCATCTGTAAATATGGTACTTTGTAAATATTATCAAAAGATTAATAACATAAGCTTCTTTCTCAATTTCTTTTTTTTGTTGTTGTTTACAGTTCAAAAACAACATGTATTCTAAATGAAAAAATTTGGCAATAATTTCTTATTTATAAATTTGGAGATATCGCACCATATTTTCTTTGAAAACTTACAATGGTGTATATGCACACAGACTTTTAAATTCAGTCCGCCAGCCCCAGGGATTCTGGTGAATTGTCATCCCATACAAAATTGCCTTGCTTATCTGATTTCTTTAAAATACTGCAATCTTCACTGCCTGGCTGAGATACAATATAAAGTGGATATTAGGCATGGGACGATAACCGTTTTCAAGGTATACCGCGGTTTGGAAAAGTCTAGGTTTTCATACCGTCAAAATTTTCTGCTATACCGTTCCTAAGGTATGTGTAAGATTTTTTGTTTACATTTTTTTGGTTGTTTTTTAGGTGTAAATTTTAAAGAAATCTGTGTTTTTAAAACAAATGAAGACAGCAGAAGTCAATGATTCGTTGTAATTATTTAGCCTGACATGTTTATTGCTCCAAAATATATTAAATATTTCTCAAAATAAAATATATTGTGTTCAAAGGGGAAAAAGGTTTTGTTTTTTACCCAGACATTTAAAAAGAGCATATTTTAGACCAGTAAACACAACACCGTCATTCCGTGAAACCATGATACTTTGATCCAAGGTTATCATACCGTCAGAATCTTATACCTTATACCTAATGGGTATCAGACCAAACAAGAAGCACAGCATTAAAATATATTTGAATATATTTCTATATACATAGAAAGTAAATAGCATCATGTGGCGACCCCGGATTAATAAAGGGACTAAGCCGAAAAGAAAATGAATGAATGAATAAATAGCATCATACTGAACAACCTAAAGACATGGGCGCTTTATAAATGCAGCAAACCTTTCGGAACCACAGTATTTTCAAAGTAATTTCTGCGCTAGCCTGCTGCTAATGACGGCGCCTGTTTAAACAGTCGTTCGTCTCTTTTTACACTTTAACAACCAAATGGATGCTTAAGTCTATTTAACTGATTATATTTGAATTACATCACAACATCAGTGCTGTAAAAGAAACCTTATGAAATTTAAAATAGTAAAGCTCCATCTGAAAGTTCATTATTGGCTGAAAAACACTAGCTGTGCATATAGCCCGTTCCAAAAAAGAAAATGCAGCCTGATTTCTGGCTGTGACAAACAGAGTGAAAAGTTTTTATATTTGATTTTATTGTCCTGTCTAAGCTTGGAAAGATTTATGCAGAATTTTAAGTGAGACCTCTTTAAATTTGTTTGTGAAAAAAAAAAAAAAAATTGGCAATGACCAAACCTTCTTCCAATTTAAATCTCTAATGAACACAGACCATTAAGAGATTATGTAGGGTTTACTGACTATGAATGGTTGAAATAAGGAATGTATGGTTGTGTTTTGTGAAAAGAAAAACATGTTTTCCCACATAGTGTATCTTTAGGATGTAACAAAGAGATATTTTCTGAATATGAGTAACCTTTACATAATGAGACAATACATAGAGGAATAGCAGCAAAGATCATTACTAATTCTTTATGACATACGGGAACTCTTCTTATCCTCAAATCTGTCCTAGTTGTTAGTTTTGTTTTTTCCTGATGCATTTTCAGAGATAATGAGGTGTTTTTCTGCTTGGCCTTCAGCGCAGGGGAACAGCCGGATGCGTGTGTTTCAGCTGAGGGTTCTGGCTCTGGTCTGCAGGCTCCGCAACAGCAGCAGAGGGTTTCCATCCATAAACCGTTCACACAGTCTAGAGTGCCGCCGGATCTGCCCATGCATCCCGCTCCTCGACATATCACCGAGGAGGAGCTGCGGGTGCTGGAGAGCTGCTTGCACCGCTGGAGGAGTGAGGTGGAGAACGATACCAGAGGTACACACATACATACATTGACATTAGCGCTGCACAATATACCATTTCAGCTCCGATATCCTGTTTGCTTTGTTTTCTTTAATACATTTGACACATTGTGTGTCCGGTGTATTTCAGATCTGCAGGCCAGCATATCCAGAATCCACAGAACCATCGAGCTCATGTATTCTGACAAGTCTATGATGCAGGTGAGCAGATTTCACTGATCTCTGGTGGTTTGCTTTAATCATTTCAGAAAACACATCTTGTGCATGATGCTGCTTTTTCAGGTGCCGTATCGACTACATGCTGTTTTGGTCCACGAGGGTCAGGCGAATGCCGGTCACTACTGGGCCTACATTTATGACCGACACCACCAGCGCTGGATGAAATACAACGACATTGCAGTGACAAAGTCGTCATGGGAGGAGCTGGTGCGGGACTCGTTTGGTGGATATCGTAACGCCAGCGCATACTGCCTCATGTACATCGATGATAAAAAACCCTTCCTTATTCAAGGTAACCCATAATACCTCTGAACTACTTGACAAAATGAATAAATAGATCAATCTAAAAACTGCCATATAAGTATGCACAGGGTGGGTCATTTATATGGATACACCTTAATAAAATGGGAATGGTTGATGATATTAATGTTCTGCTTGTGGCACTTTAGTATATGCATGGGGACAAACTTTTCAAGATGGGTGGTGACCATGGTGGCCATTTTGAAGTCGGCCATCGTGGATCCAACTTTTGTTTTTTCAATTGGAAGAGGGTCATGTGACATCAAGTTTATTGGAAATTTTACAAGAAAAACAATGGTTTGCTTGGTTTTATGTAACTTCTTGAAAAAACTATTGAAAAAACAAAAATTGGATCCAAGATGGCCGTCTTCAAAATGGCCACCATGGTCACCACCCATCTTGAAAAGTTTTCCCCCCTCACATATACTAATGTGCCACAAACAGGATGTTAATGCCACCAACCATTCCCATTTTATTAAGGTGTATCCGTATAAATGGCCCGCCCTGTATAGTAACGTGTAGTATAGTAAAATAATGATTAATGCATGGAAATAAAGCATTTTTAAAAATGATTAATAATAATATGATGTATATATTTATATATATGTTTAGATTTAAAAATAAATAATTCAGCAATGAAGTATATATTAAGTAAATAAATTGATTCATATAAATGTATTTAATACTGTTACTTTGAATAATAATAGAAAATAATTAAAAGCATTTTAATAGCTTTTTAATAATACTATTATAAATAATATACAATGTATAAATAAAGTAGAATGTTAAATATATATTTTATTTTATTTGTTTTATTAATTAAATTTGATTTCATTTATTTTCATTGCTTGGCAGCTTGAATGTGTAAATAACTATTGGTGTTATTTACCTAGATTGACAAGTGGATAAAGAAAAGCATTTTACACAAATGCAACGTGATTATATTTTTCCCTGTTTCAAAAGAGCTGTTCCATCAGTAAATTAATGTACAATTATGTTATGACTAATATTTAAAATTAATTACATTTTTTTTTTATTTGTGTAAGCTTAAACTACATTTTGAAAACCTTTAATTTACATTTTCATTTGTAAGAAATACATTTTTCATTTTTTTTTTATGTGGCAGGAACTTCTACATGGAAGTTCAGCATGTTTATTTTTATTTATTTATTTTCAAATTACTTAATATTAGAACTTTTTTATATAGAAAATGTGACACCCTCCTGTTTATTATGTTTTACACTAAAAAACAAATATTTAAATGTGTTTGGAAAGATTAAAGAGCCCATATTGTACATTAAATAATGTCATATTTTGGTTTTGGGGGTCTTCATCAACAGGCTGATATGCATGCAAGGTCAAAAAACACATTCATTGTCTTATAATCTGCATTTATTTTTTCCTCATTATTCCAGCGACTCCCATATGAATCGTTCAGCGATTCATTTGTTCCCAAACAACTCCTTAGCGCGATGCTAAACTGCGCTGATTGGACAGATGAGTCGATGACCCAGTCTGTTGCGATTGGTCGACAGCGCTCAGCGCGAGAGAATGCCCATCACGGCACAGTGAATACGTGAGCGTACCTGCCAACACTCCCGTTTTTCCCAGGAGTAGCCCGTATTTCAGACCCATCTAACGACACCCTCCCGATTTGTTATTTCTCCCGGAAAACCACCCCCCGGTCCTCAGCGTTTTGGTACGGTCTGTGAAACCCCCGGGTCGCCAACATTGGTCCGATCGCAGCGCCCGAAACACGCTTCACAGAAGTTAAGACAGCTCACTCCCGAACTCAATCTCCCAGCTTATTACTCTATTGTTAACCATAACTAAAAACAGCGACAGACATTCAGTATTAATGCACACAGCAGCAAAAGCTGACCCATTATGACGCATGACCGCCGCGCGTGAGTAGGAACAGCCCATGGTGGCCATAGCAACGACAAACAACAGAGGAGCACGAGCTCACAAACGCATTTTAATCCATAAACAAAGCAACACGCGTCGCGTTTTCAAAACACAATTAAATTCATAATTTGCAAGCTAGAGAAAACAGCGAGGCAACAGTTTTAATCACACTTACGTTGAAATGGGGAAAGAAGGAGAGGTTCGATAGAGGGTGCACGCCAGATTCACGGTGGCAGGGCAGATCAGCCGTCAGGCCACTGGGAAACGTCCCGGTGCTCCCCATGCTCCTTCCGTTAACGACGGCCGGCGGCGAATCCCCCGTTGTAATAGTGTAGATTTTAGAAGCACTCCTCAGAGGGAACACAGCACAAAGCTGGGCTAATGCCGAGGTTTATTTTTGCAAAAATGCCTCACGCACGGACTCTCACAGCTTTATCTTTAGGAAGGGAAAAGAGCAGAACTTTCCCGTCACACTTCAGAGCACTGCGTCCACGACGTAACATGATTTAACCTGAATGCGATAGTGCTTGTCATCTTCCACTTTCTCTTCCTGTCTGTGGGCGGGCCGGGGAGTTTCAACTTTCCCGCAGTCTGCGTGCGCAGCTAGTGGGCGGGGCTTATGTTTCGTGTTCACGTAATGCCGAAACGGCTAAAGACTCGTTATAACAACGATTCATTTGAAGAACGATGAGTCGACTCTTTTATAGATGAATCAATAGTTTTAAACACTGTGCACTTTCAGATTTAAGCCTTAGCTGGACATTTCACTTCACTTAGAGCTGTGGTACACACTACATGCAAGCTCATTTTCAAAAACCCATAATATGGGCTCTTTAAGATATATAACCACAAATTAGAAGAAGTTGGGACAGTATGGAAAACACAAATAAAAAAGAAAGTAGTGCCTGCCTGCAGTCCCGAACTGTCTCTAATAGAGAATGTTTGGCACATTTTGGAGCGCAAAATGCGACAATGAAGCCCTCGTACTGTTGCTCATGTTAAGACTAGTTTGCAGGAAGTATGGGACAAAATGACACCTGAAACCGCTAAACATCTTAAGTATTGTGAAAAGGAATGGCAACACTACAAAATGTAAAATGCTTCACCGTTCCAACTTTTAAAATGTATTTGAAATGTTGCAAGAACTAAATTTGGATTGTTTATTTGAAAAATAATGTTTGTCTGTTTTTTTTGCTTTTTCCATACTGTTCCAAGTTTTTCTGAATTCGAGGTTGCAGTTCTTGGTTTCAATTAGGCTGTGATTATTCTAACTGTTTTTATATTAATGAGGTGTTCTATTTGATGTGTAGATGTGTGTAAATATGACTGACTGCTTTGGTGTGTTTCAGAAGAGTTTGATAAAGAGACTGGGCAGATGCTTAGCGGTTTGGACAAGCTTCCTCCTGACCTGAAGGAGTTTGTGGAGGCAGATAACAAGCTTTTCGAGAGGGAGATGGAGGAGTGGGATGCTTTACAAGCCCGTAAACTCCAGCAGGAGAAGCTGGCTCTGGCTGCTGCTGCTGCTGCTGCTGCCGCTGCCGCTAGTGTGGCCGTCCAGCCCATGAGCACTGAACCCTGCTCTCCAGACAACACAGGTGAGACAACTGTATTACTGCATTATCTGAGATTTAAACAGCAGTTCAACAGCAAATCAATTTTAGCGTCATTTCAATTGTTGGTAAAATTTGTCAAATTTTTTCATATGTCTATTTTTTTGTGCTATTTTTTTGTTTTTTTTACATTTTGAATGTTTAGTCGAAAGGTTGTGAAGTGTAAAATGATCAAAAAATATTATAATCATTTTAACTAATGCTGGGCTAAGATTAATCGCGATTAATCTTATCCAAAATAACAGTTTGTTTTGACAATATATATGTGTGTATTATATATTATGTATTTATTTGATACACACATATACATAGAAACTAAATAGTTTGTTACATAGATAATTAAATATATATATAATATAAATATTATATCTACAAATAATTAAACATTTTGTCAAATATATGCAAGCATGTGTGTGCTGCTTCCACACAGTTCTATCTCTAAAAAAACAGTACAAAAGTAAGGGATTGTAAGATTAAAACTAGGGATGTAAAATTTAACGTCTCATTACAATACATTATGGTGTTTATTCTCTAACTAGCGATACATTATTTGTTGAATTATAGGTTATTGCACACTGAATCCGAAATTTTCGTTTGCAATTTTCGCACATTAAAAAATAAATTCGACCTCTCGTTGTGTCAGTTGTATACACACTGCCTCTGAAACTTTTGCCTGTTATAAAAAAAAAGCTTGTTTAAATAAGAAACGTGTTCCATTTAAGCTTAACACCCATACCTATAAATATAATAGTGGAATTCCTGTACACAATAGGAAAATATATATATATATATATAATAAACTTAACAACTGGAACATGTCCATTAACTATTTATACTGTACAATAAGATACAAGCCTTTTGTTTTTGATGAAAGCATGTGTTACAGCATGTAAAACTGCTGGATGTATATTTTTATCACATATACTTAACGAAGCAACAAATCAAGCAAAAAAAAAAGCTCCTAACATAAATACAAGTTCAAATGAGCCCTATAAATAGTGCAATTAAAATTAAATATATAGAAAACAAGGAATAGAAAATATATTGTTAAGAGATTAAACAGAGCCTAATACATTGTCTATGTCAAAATAAGACAGCGGACACCATGGGTAAAAAGTGTGAAACTGACTCTAAATTGCATTTTTTTTTTCCCTGTAAGGATTTAATTAATAATGTTTTGGACTGTGTGCAGGTTTTGTTTTCGTGACAAATTTTTTGCATATGAATACAAAATAACGCATTTGAAAATATCGAACTTCAATGTGCAAACACCTTAAGTCTTAAAATGTGGATGAAAACATCCCCACCACCTACTTAACAAGTGTTAAGTAGGTTGTAAGACACTCGAGTCACAAAAGGAAATTGAAATAACTATAAAACTCAACTCAACTCGATTCTCCGCTCCATCAGCAGCTCCTCAGCATGAACCAGAGTACATGGAGCAGCAGTCGCCCAGCGGAGACTCCAAACACCTGCAGGAGGACACAGAGAGAGCTATCAGCAAAGCAGCAGCGGAGCTTGATGAGAAGAATCCAGAAGCCCTGCTCAATACAGTAAGAACTGCAGAAACATCATCATTCAGGTGTTTCTGGACACCTTCATTCACCCTTTAAATGGAGTGTTTAGAAAAGCTGTAGTGTACAATATATAGTTTCAGCGTGTGTACGGCCAAATAATGGTGATTTGGGATTCTAGTTGATCAGGACACACGAGATTTGTGGAGACATTGCAAAGTTTAAGCTTAAAGGTCCTGTGAAGTGCTTTGAAATGTGCATTTTTTTCATTACAAATTTGACATAATCTCAACTGAAACATGATGACAGGGTGAGACCTATCGTAGCTCCTCCCCTTTATAAACAACAGCCAATCACTTCTCATTTCATCACAGTTCTGCCACAGTGAGAAGGGTTCAGATCAAGCTCATCAAATAAGCCAACGAGAAGCGTCTTAAAGGGGGCGGATATGTCAGAAACTTGAGAGCATTTGATTGGTCAGAAAATTTGATGAGAAACTGTAGTATGACATGATTGTTGGTCCATTTTGGCGGAAGTGACAAACTGCAAGCTTTAGTTTTGGAGCACAATAGCTTATAGATATCCTTAAAACTTAGACCCAATCCCAATTCTACCCCTTAACCCTTCCCCTTACCCCCTACCCCTTGTTTTGGACGTTCACTTGAAGGTGTAGGGGTGTCCCAATTCTCTTTAGCTTGAAGGCGTAGGGCTAAGGGGAGGGGCTAAATACCCCTTGAAACTCAGGACCACACAAAACCAAGGGGTAACAAATTTTCCAAAAATACACCATCTAAAATGGCAGCATGGCTGCACACGGGATTCAGGAGATGCACAAATTTGTATTTATTTTGTCATTATTATGAATTTTTACAACAAACAATCGTATGTTTTAATACATTCATAAGCGCGTTCATGTTTTACCATCGGGATAATAAAAAAAAACGCCAAAATAAAAACCGCTAAATTTTGCAATTTATAATCCATAATAATAATTCCTGTATGGTAGTCCCACGACATACTTTCACATCTGTCACTCGATGACCCTCGAATCCCCTGTCAGAAAAGTCTAGTGGCTGGGGTGAGCTTTTTACAGTGTCTGCTATAATGTTAATGTTGTTTTTGTGTGTTTACATAGATGAATATGGCCACGGTGTAAATGCACAGTACAGTTACGAGCTTATTGCCACATTAGATCGTTATGATAACATGATATAATTGTCTTCAGTAATTTCCTTAAGATAAATACCAAAAATAATGCAACTGGAATAACTACAGCAGTCATGATCGTCAATCTCATACGAAGTAAGAGCTTGTGACAACATATGATGATGTTTGCAGGTGTTATAGTGGTGTCCCATTTCTTAAGGGTTGCATTTTGAAGCCTTTTCCCTTCACACTCTGCTTCAAAGGCTTAGGGGTAGGGTTACAAAAACAGAATTGGGATTGGGCCAAACACGCTGACATCTAAAAGTTTTTATTTTGCTTTCACGGGACCTTTAATGGAGTGATTTTATTTTTTTTATTTTTTTTGTGTGTGTTTTTAAGGTCTGTGACTGCATTTCAGGAGTGTTTAAAGCATTCAGGCACAAGAAATTGTTCTGTAATAAACTATTTAAATTGAATTATTTAAACAATGAAGACTTTGTAGTGTTGTTTTACACTGTATCATTGAATATCTGAACCTGAATACTCTGACTCCCGCTCTACTGTATTTATCTATTCTTGTTATTTATATTCTTTTATGATTGATTCACTCCCTTACAAAATCATTTCAATCAGTCTAAATGAACGAATTCTTTCCAAATACATTCATGTCATCGGGTAAAATGATATTGTTATTGCTACATATCGCAATGCCAGATTTTTCCGGTATTGTGCAGCCCTAGTGTAGGGTAAACCTTATCTACAAATGAGGAAACACATGTTAAGTTGTGTCAAATAGCTTTCGTCTAATACTATTCATGCTTTTCCCCATCTGTGTCATGAACGCAGTGTTTGGGTATTTGGTTCTGGTCACTCAAATATCCAAAACAGTGCTGTGTATCCCTGCTGTGTTGTATTTGTATTTGCTTCAGCTAAATAATATTTGTTTTATGCACCTGATTAGAATTTGCCCTGTGCCTTGTTGAGAGAAAAAAAAAATGTGACATTTACAACAAACATTTTATTCTGAAAGAAAATCCTGTTTAAAGCCAAACTGAAAATGCACGCAAGTGTGAAATCCAGCTCTCAATAGATTCTAGTTTAAATATGTGCGCATTTATTTCTTGCTTGACAGTAATAGCATTGCATAAGTCACTTTGGAATCTAATTTCAGATGATTATTTTATTTGTATTTCTTTAAATATGGTAAAAGTTGGTCCTTTATTGGGCAAGGAACCATATATGGTAACTTCATTGACATTTATTACGATATAATAACAGCATAAACCAATGTAAAATCATCAAAAGCGTTGTAACAACCCCCAGTAACCCTCCAGGGTTTTTCTGATGAGACTGTTATTCCTTTTGAGGCATAAAAAACAGCATTTTATCTCTCTCTTTGGAATGAATTAATTAATTTTCCAAAATCACAGAGCCTCATTATGAGACATACAGTGCATGCGGAAAGTATTCCTAGCGCTTCACTTTTTCCAAATTTTTTTAATGTTACAGCCTTATTCCAAAATGGATTAAATTCATTTATTTCCTCAACATTTTACACACAATCCCCCATAATGACAATGTGAAAAAAGAGTTTTTGAAATTGTTGCAAATTTATTAAAAATAAAAACATGAAAAATCACATGTACATCAGGATTCACAGCCTTTGCCGTGAAGCTCTAAATTGAGCTCAGGTATATTCTGTTTCCACTGATCATTCTTGAGATGTTTCAGCAGCTTCATTGGAGTTCACCTGTAGTAAACTCGGTTGATTGGACATGATTTGAAAAGGCATACACCTGTCTATATAAGGTCCCAGGGTTGATAGTACATGTCAAAGCACAAACCAAGCATGAAGACAAAGGAATTGTCTGTAGACCTCAGAGACATGATTGACTCGAGGCACAAGGCTGGGGAAGGTTTCAGAAAAATTTCTGCTGCTCTGAAAGTTCAAATGAGAACAGTGGCCTCCATCATCTGTAAGTGGAAGATGTTTGGAACCACCAGGACTCGTCCTAGAGTGCTCTTGACCTCAGACTGGGGTGCTGGTTCATCTTCCAGCTGGACAATGACCCAAAGCACACTGCCAAAATGTCTATGAAATGGCTTCACAACAACTCAGTGAATATCCTTGAGTGGCCCAGCCAGAGCCCAGAACCAAATCCCATTGAACATCTCTGGAGAGATCTGAAAATGGCTGTACACTATCGTTCCCATCAACCTGATAGAGCTTGAGAGGTACTGCAAAGAGGAATGGGCAAAAGTTCCCAAAGACCGGTGTGCCAAGCTTGTGGCATCATATTCTAAAAGACTTGAGGCTGTAATTGCTGCCAAAGGGGCATCAACAAAATATTGAGCAAAGGCTGTGAATATTTGCGTACATGTGTTGTTGTTGTTGTTGTTTTTTAATTAATTTAGCAAATTTTGCATTTCAAAATTCTTTTTTTTCACATTGTCATTATGGGGTATTGTGTGTAGAATTTTGGGCAAATTAATGAATGAATTTCGGAATAAGGCTGTAGCATAAAAAAATTGGAAAAAGTGAAGCTCTATGAATACTTTCTGCATGCACTTTAGTTTGATTTCCTTTAACAAGCAAAACAGTTTGTAGTAGAGTTATTTTGGTACAGTAATTGTGACAAGATCTCAAAATTGATAAAAAATAAGAAGTATTATTAATTATTTATGACTAATAATAACTGATAGTTATCATTCAACAATTTAAAGGATCTCTTGACACTGAAAACTGGAGTAATGATTCAGAAATATCTCCTTTCACACCACAAAAATAAAATGTTTAAATGGAAAACAGTTATTTAAACTGAAACTATCATTTTTATTGTACTTTTTGAGCAAAAGATGAAGTGAGAAGATGAGACAAAGCATTAACAAATCCTAATGTTTTACACTTTAATAAATAACATAAATTCAGAACTCACTTTGTACACTGAAGAAAAATATTCATTGATAAGAGGTTGCAAACAATTGATTTTGATATTAAACAAGCAAATTAAATGTAGTAATGTTCAACTTAATTTGTTTGTTTATATTCAGCCCATATAAATTGTTTGCAACCACTTACCTTAAAAAATTGAGGAAATCCAATTTTTTTCAGTATACCAAGAAAGATGAACTTGATTAGTTTACCCATGAGGACATGCTGGCTCAGTTCATCTGGCCCGTTTTCCTGCGCCAAGTTTTTCTCTCTGTGTGTGTCTCTTAGTCATTTCATCCCGACAGCGAGGTGACCTCTGACCCCTGTCCTCCTCCTGACCCCGAGCAGGATGACCCCACCTGCCCTCCACCTGGCCCTCAGCGGGTAGTGGAGGTGGCCATTCCTAATGTAGGGACCTTCGTCATTCAGTCGAAGGAGGGAGGTTATGATGACGAGGTAGATTCGGTCACAAGCGTGCAGCCCTCAAACTCCCAGCATCCCTTTCACAACCTGCTCTGACATGACCCATTTCAGATTAACAGTATTTGCAAGTTACTAACACAGTCACCTACTTACAAAATGTTACAAAATAGGAAGCTTATTTGTTTTTTTATCCTTCGTGAAGCATGAAACACAAGCTTCAGATCATCGTGCTGTTTATTTTCACATCTGCGCAGCTCTCTGTGGTGTTCAAAACTGTTAAAAAAGGGAAATCCTTATTAAGAATTAAAGGGATAGTTCATCTAAATCTGAAAATTCTGTCACTCACTTGTTTCAAACCTATTTTGAGTTTCTTCTGTTGAACACAAAAGAAGATATTTTGTAGAATGTTGGGGACAGATAGCCCTTGACTTTCATAGTACTTTTTTTTAAATATGGTATAGATGCTAATGGCTACCGGTTTCCAAAATTCTACTATATATATTTTTTTGTTCTGTGTTCAATAGAAAAAGCAGCCCTTAGATCCCTGGGACGACTTCAGGGTGAGTTTTTTGTTAGTGAAATTATTTGAACTGTGTTGAACTGAATATTGTGAACTGTCTCTTTAAGCCAAACATGTATTAAAGTGTTCAGCAAAATATTTAAATTGTGTTAATTACCCTCACGTTGCTCAAATTCAACTCAGAGCTTCATTCGTCTTTGGAACACAAATTACGTTTTTTTTTTTTTTTTTCAGGTGATATTTGAGAGCTCCCTCATCCTCCATAGATAACAATGATCCAGACTCCTTCAAAACCCAGAAAAATAACAAAAATGATAACTCTCAAAACAGACTACACAAATTTAGTTTTTTTTTTTTAGGTGAAATTTGAGAGCTCCTCAATTAGTGATGGGTCGTTCTTGAACCATTCGTTCATTTTGAATGAGTCTTTTGTATGACTCGAGAATGATGAGTCAGGAACCTTCCTGTCCTCGTAGGATGAGGGAGCTCACGGATTTCATCTAAAATGTCTTACCGTTTGTTCACACCACTGGCGATGAGAGTGCCAGAATTCGCTCTAATTCAGTTCAGAATTCAACAACACTGCTGTTACAGCATGGCCAACTAGATTATTACTTTACTTGTTTTCTTTAACAAAATAAACCACAGTAAAAGCTGTTTATGTAGTGAGGCTTTTGTGTTCATGTTTAAGTGCTTGTCTAATTCCAGCATGCTGTTTATACAAGGCGGTTAATATAGCTTTGGTCTTCACGTTAATATTTTGTGTGCATCCTATATTATGTCCTCTCCTTAACTAAGAAACCTGCATAGCTATGATCAAACTACTTTTGTTTTGCTTTAGAACTAATTTTATAGGACTGTATTCTCTGTTATTTTCTTAAGCAGTGGACTAGTACATTCAGATAGGTTGTCACCAAACTGCGTCATTGCTCATTCCCAATAAAGTTGACCTGATTTCAACTCTTCTCAATGCCCTCACAGTCCAAAATTCGCTATACTGCCTCCAATTAAAAAGGAATGACTTCCAGCTACCTTTGATGGTCTTGGAATTTGTGTTCCAAAGATGAACAAAGATTTCATGGATTAGATTGACATGAGTTTTATTCATTAATAAAAAAAAAAAAAAATATATTCAAACACCAGTAAAGTACATTTAGGTAGGGTGTGTAG
>CAIGQQ010011173.1:6194922-6209492 GCA_903798035.1 Danio albolineatus
ATTCTTCTTTTTAGCTAAAGTCTCCACATTCTACTTGCTCACTTTATATTTACCAAGTCTCATTCATTCATTTTCTTTTTGGCGTAGTCCCTTTATTAATCTGGGGTCACCACAGCGGAATGAACCGGCAACTTACCCAGCACATGTTTTACGCAGCGGATGCCCTTCCAGCTGCAACCCATCTCTGGGAAACATCCATACATTCACACACATACACTACGGACAATTTAGCCTACCCAACTCACCTGTACCGCATATCTTTGGACTGTGGGGGAAACCGGAGCACCTGGAGGAAACCCACGCCAACTCAGGGAGAGCATGCAAACTCCACACAGAAATGCCAACTGACCCAGCCGAGGCTCGAACCAGCGACCTTCTTGCTGTGAGGCGACAGCGCTACCTACTGCGCCACCGAGTCACCTTTTACCAAATCTGTTTCTTGAAATTTCGTGTAACTTCTCAGAGTTACTCGAGCACCACACATTGACAAATATAAAAGATGAGCTTTAGCCTCACACAGAGCCATAGTTTGATAATAAGCGTCTAGCAGACAACTGATTGATTTGTAGAAGCAGGAAACCCTTTTTTCCAAAGGCCAAGTCCATTTCAGGCCTTGCAGACAGTGAAGATCAGCTGCTGTTTCTCATCATCGTGTCACCGAACATCTTCTCGTCTGCCTTTTGTCTGGTCTGCATGCTCCGCTGACAAACGTGATCCATATTCATAAGCAAATTGATTTCTTTTCCCTTTCCTCTATTTTGAGCGAGGTAATTAGATTGATGCAGCACGGCCCCAGATGCGCCGCTCGCTTTCCATTTTGTTTTGGGTAATAAAGTGAGATTCATGGCCAGAGGACGAGTCTGTTGTGAGCTCTGATGTTGTGGCCTGTTCTTCCCTCAGGTGTAAAAGCATCATGAAAGTGGCACGTGCCAAACTGGAGCTCATCAAGCCTGACGAGGTGAACATGGAGGAGTACGAGGTGAGCCGCAGGTTTCTCCGAAATGAATGTTATCTTTGTGATTTAAATCGAACTGCAGAAATGTGTTTGGGTGATGTGCTTAGATTTGTTGACAAATATTGTTGGGGAAATTTAATGGTTGTTTGTTTGTTTTTTTAATGTGGATGTTGAATTGCTTTAAAATGGATTCAGGGAATTCAACTTTCTGATGTTTCAATTATTGTTCAGGTCTGCTTTCTGTGGGGCTAGGGCAAAAGTAACAGTTAACTGTAAAAGTAACAGACTGTCTGTCTGTCTTTCTATCGTTCTATCTATCTGTCTATCGTTCTGTCTGTCTGTCTGTCTGTCTGTCTGTCTGTCTGTCTGTCTGTCTGTCTGTCTGTCTGTCTGTCTATCTATCTGTCTGTCTGGCTATCGTTCTGTCTGTCTGTCTGTCTGTCTATCTTTCTGTCTATCTTTCTATCTATCTGTCTGTCTGGCTATCGTTCTATCTATCTGTCTGTCTATCTGTCTATCTGTCTATCTTTCTGTCTGTCTGTCTGTCTATCTGTCTATCTATCTGTCTGTCTGTCTGTCTGTCTATCTTTCTGTCTATCTATCTTTGTCTATCTATCTTTATTTATATAGTGCTTTTACAATGTAGATTAACAACGTAGTATCTGTCTATCTCTCTCTCACTCTTTCTTTCTTTCTTTCTCTCTCTTTCTCTCTCTCTCTCTCTCTCTCTCTCTTTTTCTCTGCTTTTCTTTCTTCAATTTTCTTTTTTCTTTCTTTGTCTTCATTTCTTTCTTAACTTTTTTATTTCTTTTTTCAATATAATTTCTTTATTTCTTTCTAAACGTTTCTTTTTTTATTTTATTTTATTTATATATTTATTTTTTCATTTATTTTTTTAAATTTATATATGTATTAAATTATTTCTTTATATTTTCTTTGTTTTTTGTTTTTACTATTCTTTCTTAACATTTATTTATTTATTTGATTTATTTATTTACTATTTATTTTTTCCTTTTTTCTTTTGCTTCCTTTCGGTCTTTCTTTCTTTCTGTCTTTTTCTGTCTTTATTTCTTTTATAATTTATTTGTTTATGTATTATAATCATTAAGCATATTTTTAAAATATTATATAAAATATATATTAATATCAGACATTGTTTAAACATTATAATAAAAATGTTTGTATATTAAGATTAAGTATCATCAAGATACTGTTAAAAAATATATGTACTGTAACGGTTTAATTTTAGATAACATTAAAGTGACTAAAGTTATTTATATTTTAAATGCTTGTCATTTGTTTTATTTGTTTTTACCTATCATTTTTATTTTACTTGACTTCCTTTTACATGTTTTAGTTACACTTACATAAATAAATTAACTAACTAAAATATGTAAATGTAAAAAGAACACAAGTAAAACGTTTCTAGGTAAAAATGAGTTTAACACATGGAATAACAAAAAGGAGACAATTTTATCTAAAGTTAAAACATTATGTAACACTATTAATTATGCATTCAGCTAAAAGTAACAGATAAGACATAAAATCTTAATTCATCTTGCTGTAATTTATGTTATATGATTAACATATATTCTACATTTGTTATATTAGGAAATAAGAAATATTTCCTGTGTAACTAACTAAAGAATGTGTCTTAATTTATTCAAAGTCCCTTTAAGGCAAGTCATTTTACTCTGTGGCCATCTTTGGATGGAAACGTCAAGGTTTTAAAACCGCCAACATTTTCTGAAAAAGTTTATCCAGACATTTAAAAAGAATATATTTTAGAGCAGTGATCACAATACCGTCATACCGTGAAACCGTGATTTTTTTATCCAAGGTTATCATACCGTCAGAATCTTATACCGGCCCATGCCTACTTCTGAAGTAATTCACACCCTGGTCTTAATGGTGAATCTCCTCCAGAAATGACAGCGACTCTTTGTTTACAAGTTTGTGAGCGTTTGAGTACCTGCTGTCACGTGATGTGTGTTTGACAGGACGGATTGTAGCTCATGTTAATTTCACGCAGATTACGAAGTGTAGTTTTCAAGTGTGGTTGGTTCATTTAAAAGCACGGATTTCAAGCTTTATGTGGATATATTTCTTATGTCTGTGAAGCGAGTATTTGCTGAGATTCCAGTGTGTTTGTTGGCCACCAAACTGTCGTAAAAGCTCTCATCGGGTCCAAGCTTCTCCCCCCAGAGAAATGTCAGTCTATAGTCTGTATTTTATGCTAAAGGTTACGTTTAATTTATAGTTGAGTATTATAAACCTGATTCATGTTTTTAATGATTGATTTATATAATTAAATTATGTAATTTACATTTAAAACTTTAGAACAATCAAATGTCAAAACTATACTAAATGATACAGAAATTATTTAAATTTTAGCTTGTTTTATTTTTGTTGAACTGCATTAATTTCTGCTTTTTATAAACTTAGATGTGGCATCAGGATTACAGGCTTTTCCGGGAGATGTCAGTGTTCCTGTTGATCGGCGTGGAATTATTCATGAATAAAAGGTGAAGCTTTACCCATCCATTTCTTGTATGTTACTTCACATTTCTGTATGCAAACAATACAAACAAAAAGAGTTTGTCTAGATTCTTGAATACTTTTTTGAAATATCACCACTAGATGGCAGCATATGCTACTTTATCATCAGCTTACCATAAAACCAAGTAATATAAAGCTTACCATTTGATATTATTGCAAATGTATCATTCTGCTGTTAATATTATATATAAAAATCTGAATTAAGATGCTGCTTTGCCTCTTTTTTTCTGCAGTTTTATGGAAGCGCTGATGTACCTGATCTATGCCTATCAGTACAACAAAGAACTCCTGGCAAAAGGGCCGTACAGAGGCCATAATGAGGAGCAGATCGCATATTACCGCAGAGAGTGCCTGCTGGTGACTGATTTAATATTATTATATGTTATTATATATTATATATTTTATTTTTTTGGTCGAATTTTATATTATTTTTAACTAATATATACTTGCGCTGGAAATTAATAATTTGTTACAATGTGCTTATTATGTAAATACATGTTTTTACATTGTACTTATCCTTGATTAAATACCTGTATGTAAGTACATCTGTAATTAATTTCGGTAGTTAGTTTGTAATTACACTGTTGACCATCTCTTACACCTTAACCCACTCTTAAACCTACCCATACCACCAAACCTGTCCCTAACCCTACCTGTATCCCATCTCAAGAGCACCAGAAGTGTTCTGAAATACTTTATGAACACAATAAGTATATTGTATTTATTTTTTGATGCAAGTACAAAGTAGTTAAAGAAAAGCGAATGAGAAGTGTCTTGATCATGGCGGGGCGTGTGAGAGCATTTGATCGGTTATGATTTGATGAGAAACTGAAGTTTGAGCTGACATGAATAAAACTGTTGATCCATTAAAGCGGAAGTGACAAACTGTAAGCTTTACATGTTCATACCAGGTTTATATCTTCTGAACGCAAGTTTTGCCACTGTTTTTGTTCTGGGTTTTTGAAAATGACATTCCATGCAGTGTGTAACACAGCTCTGAAGACGAAATATCCAGCTAGGGGTTAAATCTGAAAGTGCGCTTGGTGTCACTTTATATTAAGTGGTCTTAACTACTATGTACTTACATGTAAATATAGTTACAATGTACTTACTGTGTGCATAATGTATTGCAGAACACTTCTGGTGCTCTTGAGGTGGGATATCGGTAAGGTTAGAGACCGGTTTAAATGTCTATGTTTAAAACTATTGATTCATCTATGAAAGAGTTGACTTCAAATGAATCTTCGGGGTAACGAATCTTTAGCCGTGTCGGCGTGATGTTGATGCACAACTCAAGCCTGTATTCCGTTACGTGCGCAGACCCGGGAAAATTGAAGACCACGTGGCTTGAACTGTATCTGGTTAACTCTTTATATTCTCATATAGTGTCTAAAACCACATTGAAAATGTGACGCATGCGGCTTTGTTTACAGATTTAAACGCATTTGTGAGCTCGCGATCCACTGCCATTTGTCATTGCTATGGCCACCGTCAGCTGTTCCTACTCGTGCGGTGGTCAAGTTTCAAAATAGTTCAGCTTTTGTGTGGATTAATACTGAACGTGTGTCATGGTTAGGGGTAGAGTAATACTGTATGCTGATGTTAGACTGAACTGCTTTAATGCACTCCTGCATTTGGCTAACACATACACTGTGCACTCGTACTACTTCAAAAGTGTTGATAAGCCATGGTGGGCATTTCTCTCTGTCTCACGCTGAACGCAGTCGACCAATCGCAATAGACTGGGTCATTGGACCAATCAGCGCTGATTAGCATCGCACAGAGGAGGAGTTTGGGAACAAATGAATCGCTGAACGAATCATATGGGAGTGGCTGGGATAATTAGGTAAAAATAAATGCTTATTATAAGACAATGAAAGAGTTTTTTGACCTTGCACGCATAGCAGCATTTTGTTGGAGACCCCCAAAACCAAAATATGACCTTTTTAATGCAAAATAAAGGCTCTTTAAATCTAAAACTTGATCTAAAAAATTCATGGGACCTTTAAAAAAATTGCTTTCCACTTTTTTTACCTTATATTTTTGTTTGAAAACTGTAATATATTGTTAATTTCTAATTTTCAACATTTATAATATATGTCCTGTAGTTTGCAGTATTTAATATTTCTTCTTTTATTAAATCTAAAGAATGTTTGCTAGTGAGTGATTTGACCACCACAGCTTGACCCGGATGCTCCAAAACTGCTTTCAGATCAGCCTCAAACACGACTTTCCTGTAAACACGATCCTTCCAAAAGCCAGTGACTGGAACAAATCTAGTTAGCCTGGTTTTGTTTGGCTTCAGAGTGCATTAAGGACAATCGTTTGCATATGTGCGGTTTAACTAATACAATTACGAATAAACATTTTATCTTCCAAGTCTGAAATGCGATACCTTGTCGAACTTTCATAGTTGGTTGGCTTCAGATGAAACTTGCAGCTTTTATCTGTGGCTGTTGTAAATCAGCCATACTAAACATTTGCTCTGACTTCGCATTGTACCCGCTGACCCCCGTGCGGCCATTGTGCGGATAATATAATCATCAGTCCTGGAATAGGAAGCAAACTGCAGTCGGTGTGTAAACACATTAGCAGGAAGCGCGTCGCTGTCCTTGATTCACCTTTTTCGAGTACTGCAGAGGCCTTGACTTCATCTCAAGCTGTGCTGTTTACCCTCTGCTCGCTTTAATTGAAAATACTGCTAACATTGACTTAGCTAATGTACTGCGATGGTTTTTTTTTTATGCGCTTTCAGGCCATTTCCTAATTCCAGCAGAACCTGGAAAGGGGTTAGAGAGTTTACTACACCGCTTCTGAAGTTTAAGAGCGATTAAATGCGATGATAAAGAACATCAGCTTTTTGCATCAGAGATGTTTTTGCAGTGGAGTCTGTTTATTGATTTTGCTGTGTTGTTTTTGTGTGTGCTGTAGAAGTTGAACGAATACGCTGCCGCTTCGTTCGAGACGGGAGAGGAGGACAAGGTGAACAAGGGTCTGAGTGTCATGAATGAGCTGGTGGTGCCATGTCTTCCTTTGTTACTGGTGGATGAGATGGAGGAGAAGGATATGGTGGCTGTTGAAGACATGAGGAATCGATGGTGCTCGTACCTGGGCCAGGAAATGGAGCGTAAGTTTGAGTTCTCGTGAAGTGCACATATACAGAAGAGGAAATAAGTATTAAACA
Source organism: Danio albolineatus (assembly GCA_903798035.1). Classification (NCBI taxonomy): domain Eukaryota; kingdom Metazoa; phylum Chordata; class Actinopteri; order Cypriniformes; family Danionidae; genus Danio; species Danio albolineatus. The sequence goes on from CAIGQQ010011173.1 coordinate 6,201,621, forward strand.
CATCACCGTTTTTTTCAGAAAACATATTTCTTAAGGTGCCGTTGACTTGGAATTTTTCCCCGGATGTTGATAACAACTATAGAAATCCATACATGTAAAGAAAACAAGTCTAATTCGTTCACAAATGAAGTCATGTGAAGTAAAAAAGATGCAGGGAAAAAGTATTGAACACATGAAGAAAGGGACGTGTAGAAAGGCTGTGAAAGCCCAGACAGCAGCTAAAATCTCGCAGTTGTTATTCAGCAACCCTCTGCCCTTCAACATTGGAAATGAATATTAGCTGCTTCAATTCAACATCTACATTAGCAGGATGATGAAGATGAAATCAGGGTGGACATTTCAGCAAGACAATGATTCAAAACATAGACGAGGAAACTCTAAAATGCTTTCAGAGAAAGAAAATCAAGCTCTAGAAGGGAACCATCAAGATACACTAAGTTGAAGTCTGTGAAAAACGCACACCTGAGAAATTTATGTGACTTCATTCTCCATATGAGAGGCGTCAAATACAGCGTCTTATAGGAGGCGTCTAAATGCTTCAGTACAAAGTTCAGTACTTTCGCCTTGTGTCATTTCATTGTTATTACACAGATCATTTTTCATTTTCTTTTGTTCACTTTTATTTTTATGTTTGTATTATTAGGGTTTTTACCAAAATCTGGTTCAATTTCATGTCAACAACTCCCTTAGAAATATTGTTCCCAAAAAAACATGACATGTTCAGTACTTGTTTCTCCCACTGTACTTTAATGTGGACAACCACTAGCGCTGTGTGATTATTTTAATTGAAATGGAGATCGCGATTCAGCAAAAGCTGCGATTCTCATGTACATCTTGTCAGGATAAAACAGCTCTGTGATCAGTGTTAAATCACCTCAGAAGGCCAGAGTGTGCACTAGAGCAGAAGACATGTGGTTAGGAAATCAAAGAGAAGAGAGGATTTCGCTGCTTTTATTGGTTAAATGTGACTAATAAACGCACAACTATGGAATCATCACTCAGGATGTCCAAAACACCATGGCGCACTGTAGTCTATCACTGCTGACAACAAAGAGCATTGTTTTTGATTGAACAAATCAAGTTTTTTTAGTATTAATTAAAGAAAGATTTAGGCCACAAAGAATAAAGAAGTTTCTTGTGTTGACCCGCTGTGTATTGACCATGATATTAGCATCAGCTGATGAATGCTCTTTAAATGTTAATTGGCCCATTAGGAAAATGAATTAATTGTTGATACAATGTGGATTGTTTTTTTGCACTCTTAAAACACACACAGCAATTTATTATTGATATTAATACTATTGAGTCTGTCAATAATATTATTCATGTCAATACAAATATTGAGATATTATTTTTTCATTCAAGCTTTACAATAAGGTTACTTTAGTTGATGCATTTACTAACCTGAACAAAATATGAGCAATACTTGTACAGCATTTATTAATCAGTTCAAAATTTACTAGTGCCTCATTAAAATCAATGTTGGGCTTGTTAACTTTAGTTAATGCGCTTTAGGTCCACAAAAACTAAAAATGAATGACTACTTTTCATTAATGATATCAAAGGTGAATAAATACTATAATCAATTTGTTTATTGTTTGTTCATGTTAGTAATTACATTAACTAATGGAACCTTATTGTAAAGTGTTAGCCATGAAATATGCTTTAACAATTCCCAAGTAATTATGTGATTTTGGATGCAGACGAAGCGGCAACCTCTCGCTCTCCCTCGTGAAGCTAATACGAAAGGAACTGAAACTGCAATTCATGAAATTCCGCTAGTCCTGGCTCCATGATGGAGCACATTTCTATTGACCCCAATGGTAAAATGGCCAGCTTTACAGCAGAAAAAAAAAGGTGTTTACGGCCTGGTACAAAGAACGATTTTGGCTCATATAGCTAATATAACCCTTCATGACGACTGTGAGGGGGATGATTTTTTTTTATAAACAAACTTATCCGTTTCGTTTATATTAAAGGGCCCATATTATACATTAAAAAGGGTCATATATTGGTTTTGGGGGTCTACAACAGCAGGCTGATCTGCATGCATGGTCAAAAAACACTTTCATTGTCTTATAATATGCATTTATTTTTACCTCATTATCCCAGCGACTCCTATATGAATCGTTCAGTGATTAATTTGTTCCAAAACTCCTCCTTCGCGCGATGCTAAACTGCGCTGATTGGACCAATGACCCAGTCTGTTGCGATAGGTCGACAGCGCTCAGCGTGAGATAATGCCCACCATGGCTTTTCAGTATTGAAGTAGTCATAGTGTGTGCGTGAGCATATCTGCCAACACTGTTTTTTCCCGTGAGTCGCCCGTATTTCAGACACCTCACCCCTGAAACTAACCCCCCGGTCTCACAGCATATTCCCAGCTCTATTCTTAACCACAAGTAAAAACACATTCAGTATTAGTGCATACAGCGGCAAAAGCTGAACCATTATAAACAGCACGGCCGCACGTATGTAGAAGGTGGCCATAGCAACGACAAACAGCAGAGGAACACGAGCTCAAACGCATTTTAATCCGTAAACAAAGCGGCACGCGGCGCGTTTACAACGTGCTTTTAGACGCGATATGAGAATACAAGTTAACCAGATACACTACAAGTGGTTACAACTTACAAAACACAGTTAAATGCATCATTTACAAGCTAGAGAAAACAATTAGGCACCGTTTTAATCGCACTTACTCACACTTGTTGGATAGCAGGCCAGGTAATGTCCCGGTGCTCCGAATCCCCCATTGTAAGCACTCCTCAGAGGGAACACAGCACATGTCTGGGTTTAATGCTGAGGTATTTCTGCAGAAATAAACCTCAACTACTGACTCATCAAAGTCTCATGTCTGGTTCATCTGCGCACTTCCAATATCCAGCTAAGCACAGTGCTCTTCTCTGTGTTGCCAGATGTAGCTGACTGACTCCAGTCCAAACCCATTCCAAAAGGTTTTTACCGGCACAATCAAACTCAAAACCGCCCAATCTGGCAACTTTTGCTCACCGCTGTTGTTTGTGGGCGGGATTGGGGGTTTCGAATCTCCCGGGGCTGCGCGCGCACACATGGGCGGGGCTTATGTTTCGTGTTCACGTCATGCCGAAACGGCTAAAGACTCGTAAGCACAGCGACTCGTTTGAGGAACTATGAGTCGACTCTTTTATGGATGAATCAATAGTTTTAAACACTGTGCACTTTCAGATTTAAGCCTTAGCTGGACATGTCACTTCACTTAGAGCTGTGTTACACACTGCATCCAAGCTCATTTTCAAAAACCCATAATAGGGGCTCTTTAAGTTATATTAAGTCTGCATAATTAAGGTTCAATATATTTTAACATCAATTATCACATATAATTTTCTTTAGAACTGTACATGCACTTCAGAATCTGACAGAATGATTAGCTGTAGGCTCTAGAACAGTCGTCTGAAACGTTGTTATTAGTGTTATGCCTGGATTTCATAAATAGCCTTGCACTATATTTGAAGTATTTGGAAGTAATTCACGTTTTCCTCCTGTAGAAAAACGTCATAAGAACAATGTTTAGTGGCTCAGTGTATGTTTTTAAAAGACTAAACACTTTATTGATATAGTATACAACCAAGCACACATGGTCACAACACAAGCGAGTCACAGGTAATGAAGTATTAAGCATTTCTCCCAAAGAAAATCCCATCTAGGCAAAATGCTAGTAGGCATATGTAGCTCCGCTCACGCTCTGCATCTTTGCCCTTGTTTGGTTACCTCCACTTGGAGCGAGGATGCTTGAACAGAATGGTGCCAGTTGGCCACGCCCACTTGTAGCTGAATTTGCGCTCTTCAGAAGCCTGTGGGTGACGTCACGGATACTACATATATTTTACAGTCTATGATGCAGACATTATTGGGAATGAGTCATTGAATCATTCACTCAAGTGAGTTGTTGAACAGATTCTTGGTAGGAATGGTTGGAGTACTGTTATGTTTTGCTAAGACGGACAAATGTTCTGCTTGTACTTTCATTGTAACTATTTTTGGTGGCATTTCAGCAAAACCTAGTCAGTGAAAGTGTGAACTTGAGATGTTTTTGAATGAAGTATGACTTCTCGAGGCACTGCAACACTTTCACAATTGTCTTCAGTGTTGGGTAAGTTACTTTAAAAAAGTAATTAATTACTAATTACTAATTACTTAATCAATATTGTATTTAAAATACTTTTCTAATTAGTATACTTTTCTAATTAGTGTCTGAAAAGTAACTTAATTACTCATTAAGTAACTTAACTAAATACTTCTTGAAATCCCTATAAACCTTGAGTGGACAAATAATAAAAATTTAACTCTGTAAATAATAAATACTTAGATAAAACATATGAGTCAAACATGAAATAGTTTAACCTTTTAGTTTTCTGAATCATCTTTATTATATTCTAATTTAAAAAAAATCTATAATAATTACATGCATAATAATTTTTAGTATGCAATGTAACCTTCTTAAATATTATTCTGCATATCTATCGATCAGGCAGGATCATGCAATCTTTACAAAAAAAGCATTATTTTTCGCAGTATTAGAATGAAAGGCCGTGCAGTATGATCGGAAGTGGACAAAAGGCTGAAGATTTATACGGCATATTTTTGAACTGGATTGTGTCTCTCTTGTTTACCTGTGATCCGATCGAGCAAAAGGTGTCTTATTACTCTGTAAACAGAGCAGCATCAGTCATGTTAAATTCGCCGACACCCTCTGTCACATCTGCGTAGTTATCCTAGCTTTTCTCATAGTAATCTTCATGAACCAGCCCATGTAAGGTGCGCGATAGCCTTGAAAAAGCCACGTGCTACAGCACGCAGGCGCGCAATGAGGAAAAATAAATTGATTAATACTGTAATGTTCTTGTCTGGGAATATTTTCATTTCATAAAACAGCCCCTCGCTTCAGCTGAGTCCGACATCTTCCGCTTTATGACTAGCAGCAAACTGGCGAGCGGCGCTATCACATGCATCTGCACTACGATGATTTTAAAGTGCCAGAGTTTACTTTTACCTTTAGAACATAAATAATAAAATTGTGTAAGATTATTCAGCGAGTTTATTTATTTTACAATGTAACGCAGGTACATTATAAGTAACTGTAATTAAAATACCCAAAAATGAACAGTAATTAGTTACTTTACTTTTTCAGTGGAAAAGTAATTTAATTACAGTACTTAGTAACGCGTTACACCCAACACTGATTGTCTTCCTCCATTTTTGATGTGAAAATGCTATATGGACAAAGCATAAAGTAAGCTTTAAACTCATGTCCTTTTTCTCCTCCAGCGAATCTTCAGGAGAAGCTGACTGACTTCCTACCCAAACTGCTGGACTGCTCGACCGAGATCAAAAGCTTTCACGAGCCGCCCAAACTGCCCTCTTTCTCCACGCTGGAGCTGTATGAGCGTTTCGGCAGGGTCATGAAGTCCCTCACCACGGGTCGAACCCCTGCAGATGGCAGATGAGCTGTGCAGACTTCATCTCCTCTTCACTAACACACACACACGCCTTCCTTAAAGCAGGACTTTCCCAAACCTGCTCACCTTTCCTTTCACTTTTGCTGCTAGAGATTTTATCCTTATTGGTATTATTAATATTATTTTTTGAGAATTCTGTTATGTTTTACAGCTAATGCAACAGTAAGGATGGTGTGAAGCTGAGCAGAAGCAAAGAAAGAATGCATTAGAAGGATAGTTCACCTAAAAATGAATGTTATAAAGGATTTGAAGGTAAATAAATAACAAAAGATCATTTTTCGCATGAACTATCCCAGGTTTCATGGTGGTGCTTTAGACATTGGCGCATGCAGCTTTAGCTTTGTGAACGAGGTTGAGGATTCATTTCAATATTTGGTTTTATTTTTAGTTTTATCCCCTCCCCTTCGTTCCTTTTCACACCGGAAGCGGATCGACCTGCCGCACCGCCCTCATTTTGTTACAGTGTTACCACATTTTTGGTTTTGTTTGGTTTTGTTTTTCTAAGGACGGTCAGACAAAAAGCTGGAGGTTCTCGGACGGGTCTGCAGACCTGACGACTGGGACTTTGACACAAGTTTTAAGTGCTGTGGATGGCAGCCATGGGACATACTGTGGCTTGTTAATACATTGAGAGAATAAAATTTTATTTATGGCTCTTTTAGGCCAGATACATATTTTTTTAAACGTTCCTAATCTTTATTGAACTTCGCATTGAATGAAACTGTGCTGTGCTACTTTGGGTATCTCAAAGAGAACAGAGTATGTTTTTTCCCCATTTTGACTTCACTTAAATCCTTTTTTAGACTCTTCTTGAGTTTGGTTTAGCATGAGGAGTTTCGTTGATACTGAAAAAGCCGGGTATTGAATAAAAAGGCACAAACACTACTGCTTTCCCAAAGAAAACCGATAAGAACACTACAATCCAGTCTTTTACAGGTCATTGCTGTGCATTCATAGTGTGCGGAGTGAACATGCTTTGTTTCAAGAGAGATTTGATGCCAAGCATCAATTAGTTGTGAGAGTTTAGTGTTCAAACTGGTGGAAAATTCTTTGACGGATGCACTCAGCATTACCATTGTATATAGTGACACCCTTATGTTTATGTCAAGAGTGTGAATTTTTTTCCTTTCCCTCCCTTTTTTTGTTGTTGATCAGAGCAGCTTGTTCAGCGCATTTGACTTTAAAGGCTATTAAACAAAGCTGACACAAATAAACAAACCAAAATCCACTGTAAATGCATGGTTCTCTTTGATTTAATGCACGGATTCTCACCGATTGGGGGAGGAGCAAGTGATTAGCCACGCCCATCATCTGACCACACCTATTCTGTAATTGTACTTGTATATGCTTTCGATTCCTGCTCTAGTTTTGTTCTTTTATGCAGGACTACATGGATAAGATGACGTCTTCAAAATCCAGAGAGCTAGCTTTCTAGGAATGGCTTTATTACTTTTCTACCAGTGCTGTGCACCCAGTGACCCATATTGGAGGGAAATAAGGTCAGTTGTGAAATGCACAGCAGTGCTTTATCACAAGATTAACCAAAGACTTGTTTGCAACACTGAAAGGAATGAGTGGAATGACTGAAGGCACTAAATAACATTTCTTCTAGTCTGTTTTCAATTAAATTCATCTTTATTTGTATAGCGCTTTTACAATGTAGATTGTGTCAAAGCAGCTTCACATAGAAGTTCTAGCTAATTGAAACCGTTTCAGAGTTGAAGTTCAGTTGGTATAAATTTCACTGCTGAATGTCCGAACACTGAAGAGCAAATCCATTGATGCGCAGCTCCACAAGTCACAAACCAAGCAAGCTAGTGGCGACAGCAGCGAGGAACAAAACTTCACCAAGAGACGGAAGTAAAGGGAAAAAACCTTGAGAGAAACCAGGCTCGATGGGCAGGACCATTTCTCCTCTGGCCAAACTTCTTGTGCAGAGCTGCAGTCTAGGTGGTGGAGGCTGGAGAATGCTGGACGTCGATCGTGGTGAAGCTGCAGGTGTGAGTAGATCACCGACGGGTGTCCAGGCTGACCCACGGGATCAATACAGAGATTCGTCTGTCACTGGGATCTTTCAGGAATCAGTCTTATGCTCTCCGTTCCTCTATGGCAGCCACAGCATCAGCGGCCTGGTCCAGGATTATGGATACCTTGGCATCATTTCTTCACCAGTCTTGGATCGCATCAGTGGTGCTGCATAATCTCTAGACGCCTCAGGATGACTATCCGCAGGTGGAAAATAGAGAATAAAGAAAATAATTAGCATTAATAATTAGTTTTCTGTAAACCAGATCCAGCATGAAAGCCTGACTGCTGCATTAATATGAAGGCCAGGCTACAGATGTGCTGTTAAGTTGCTTTTTTTTTTTTTTTT
>CAIGQQ010011173.1:6209502-6240156 GCA_903798035.1 Danio albolineatus
TTTTTTTTTTGTGGGGTCTAATGCTCTGTTCACACCAGTTGCGGAAAGCGTGAATAAATTGTGCTATTTGCGTGTAAATAGACGTGTGAACATTTTGAGTTTACTCACTTCATTCACATTTAGATCTGCTTAATTCACACATCAAATTCACTTCACAATAGATGCAGATTCACGTCATGGGCAGGGCTTTTGTATGCCCGGTGCCTCTAGCTTAGTTGCTAAATAGCTAACATGAATATTATTGAGAAAATAGTTTGTGTCCTTTAGGAAGGCTGATAAACAGCGTCGATTCGTTTGAAGTCGTGTCTGAGTCCACTAGATCCATTCAGAGGTGCACCCAGCTCTGCGAGTTCACCAACTCCTCCAGAAACCGTACCTGGATGATGGAAGCTCCACGTCTGGTGTGAACGCAGCAATAGGCTGCGTTAAAACTGCATGGTTCAAGTGACCCAATTCCAATTTTTTTTCTCCCATATGGCACAAATCGGATATGGCCCATGTACATGGATTCCGGCCTTGTTCATAGAAATTCATCTGATATGAATCGTATCTGTGCCCTCGCGTTTGCTTCGGAATCGTCTGATTGGTGAATCATAAACTGAATAATGCGAGACCAGCCGCAAGCAATCATAAGCACATGATCCTCTGGAAATTAGTTAATAAATAACCTTCATCTATTGTAAGGATGAAAATTATTATATGCATTTGTTTATATGGCAGAACATGTGTTTTTCCCTAAAGAGGGCTCACACAAATTCCTGATGAAATCAGGAACTGCTTTGTGGACTGTGGGGGTTTGATGATGTAGTTTGAATGTCTCAGTGTTTAGGCTTTGGTCACATGGTCAAGAAAGTTACAAATAGGTGGGTAAACACAGCTCTGGCCTCTTTCTTCTCTGGCTCTGGCCTTCTCTGGGCTCCTCCTCTGGCTCTCTATCTCTCTCTCTCCCCCTCTCTCTCCCCCTCTCTCTCTCTCAGGTAACTTTAATCTACATTTAAGCTGGGTACAATTATTATCATATGTTTTTATCATTTCATGTTTTATTGATTATACAGTTATTTGTAACTAATTCAGTTGTAACCATAGAGAATTATTGTCATTAAATCATCTAATTTTCAAGTATTTGTCAATTACTTTTGATTTAACATCAACATTTAATGGCTCCATATTGCAATACAATATAATCACATAATAGCAACGCTCTCCCACATTTAAAGCTATTAATACTGCCCTTATTTCTGCTTTTGGTATAAGTTTGCAGAAGGATGGTTTTGACTAGAATGTACAGTTTTTTACCATCATACTGATAACTATTAGTCATTCGGCAGAACTACAGTTCAGAACCGCTGTAGTTAAAAAAAACCAGCCTTATACTGTTAAATAAATCTGTTTTCTTCAAATGCACCAAAATACATTGCCTATATTCACTTCATAAAAATATTCATTTTCAAAATGGGGTGTATTCAGTTATGCTGAGCACTGTAGAAGAATTTCTTTGTTTACCAAACAAGTAGTTGCATTGTAAACCTTAACCCATTTAAGCCCACCAAGAAATATAGTTGCCGAATTTCGTAGTTGCTAATAAAATAAAACCTGTGGAAAATAAATACTAAACATGTTCATATAGGACAAAATTTACAAGACTAACAATTATGAATCTTTGCTAGCTTACACACTTTATAAACACTGTTTACACCATTAGTCCATATATTGTTGGAAGCAGACCAATTGGGATCAGTTTTTTTTGTATAGAAAACACTATTAACAAGACTACACACCATTTAGAAAAAATTGGGCTTTAAATAAAAGTTTAAAAAGTTACTATACTGTCATTTATTTTATTATTTTATTATTATTATAATTTTTTGTCAATGACGTATATGGTAACATTTAAATATCTATATTTTAAAATTTCACCATTAAGAAGCTTTTCTTGCATGTACAGTTAAGGTTATCTGTAAGAGCGTTCCTTTAGAATGGCAGTTTCATTGTCATTTACAGTGTTATTCCTATCTGCGCTTGGACAGAAGACATGCAGCATATTTTTAGTATTATAATACACCATCACTAAAATGACAGCTGGAACCACCACAGAAATCACCCAGTATCCCTTTCAGCTGACAGAGTGGGATGTCGAATCGTCTTGTGTTTTGTCATCACTGCTGCATATCAGTCTGTTTTCCCTCCAGACATTGGTGTTGGCTGTTTATAATCAGATTGTATTGGATATTTGTGGAGAGGAAAACCAGCAAGGATTGGTCACAGTGGTTGACTAGTTGGTTGGTTGAAATTGGTATGGAATTTTTCATATTTATTATTTTTAATCGCTTGTATTGATGCATCTTTGATATTTTTAGCAACAGTGCTGTAATTAGTGTGTTGACAGCATGCTGTGCTGCAGCTCGTCTTCTGGAAAAGTTGCTTCTTTAGTTCATTTCTTTAAAGCTCTACATTTGGACTCATTAATTGTTCAGGCAGTGCAAGTAGTTGATTTTGGCAATAAGCCGACCCACTATAAAATGAACCACTGTTTTTTAGAGAACAGCTTGCTTGTTTTTTGGGATATGCTTGATTTCCAGACCATTCATTTGAAATATGAAACTTTTAATATGTTTCAGATGACAAATCCACTAGAGAGCTCTGTTTAAATGTTTGTGAATCTGAAATACATTACTTATGGTGCGTTTTGTTGTACGTTTCAGATACAGTACATAAAAGGTGGGGCATGTGCAGATCACCTAGCAAACAACTGAGCTAAACCCTTCATTAAACCCAATCAATGTTTAAAAAAGCAAACGTAAAAGAAATGTGCACTGCGACCATGTAGTTTTACCTTGATTTTACATAGCTTTTATCTCTTTTGTGGAATCGTGTTTCACTGTATTCGAACCTGAGTGCTCTGCATCACAAGTACAGAAAACTTACAGAGATGGATAGATGAGGCAAACATATTTGATTACAGATGACAGATACTGTTAAGTTGTTTTGTTGTATTTATTTAATCTTGTGCAAAGAACTGCATGAGCATAATCCATTATTTGTTAATAATATATACCTGTAAATATCATTAGTGTAAAAAGTAACAAAAGTTGTCGGCATCATATTACCTTGTAATGTTCATTTTACCTAGAAAATGCAGTCAAATATATGTTTATGAACTTTTTTGTTTCAGTTTCACTGTAGGCTAAAGCACGTATATTTCTAGTAAGTGCGTGTTGGTGCTTTCAGTTGTTGACATGGGAAATTCTGTCATCGTCCAATCCTTCAGATTCTAAAAGGCTCAAGTGAAAACTTTCACATTTAAACTATATTTTGGTCTTCAATCATAGAGAATTGATAAATATTCAGGAAATATTAGAGCCTATTAGTGCACAGCACCAATTCTGTTGTGATCCAGTGGTGTTTTTAATTATTAGCGCTGATGACACTTCATGTTAGAGTTGAAGTTATATATATTTGGCATACTGGATTAAAACTTCCTGATCACTGTACAGTATATCAGCTACTGTTATATGAAGTGAAACCATTCGTCTTTGACATATTTCAAATAGTATTATGACACATCCTCATGTTAATCATGTTGAAGTAAATGGCATACGTGATGTAATCGGTTATAATACAATGTAGTTTAAGTATATTATTTCTACAGGGATGATATTATATTATATTATATTATATTATATTATATTATATTATATTATATTATATTATATTACATTATATTATATTTGTATGCATGAGGAAGCTTTGTTTTTTTATGTAATTTTTGTACAAATGTTGTGCTATTTATTATTCTTAGTGCAAAAACAAGTCATACATTTTTACTGAGAACTAAACTGCCGTTCAGTATAACCTAAAGCATCAAAAAAAGAAAATGTAGTTGTAGTTCTTTCAAATCACTAGGTTTTACTCATTTATCAGCATTGTTGTTACTTTAAAAAAGTAATAGATTACAAATAACTGACTACTACTGGAAAATTGTAATCTGATTACATTACTGATTACTTCATGTAAAAAGTCATCAGATTACCAGTTTCTTTATTTTGAAGTTATTTTTAAAACATATAAAATATACCTATACAAATACAAAATAAACTGCAGCTCTTTCAGTAATTTAATACTCACTGAAAAACATTACAACGGGATGATCACAGCAGCTTGACATATTCAAAAGACTTAGTTCACCCAAACTTTAAAGTTCTCACACAAAGTTTGAACACAATTTAACACACTCTTAGAATTTTAACACAAAAGAAGCCTCTATTGGAAATAACAAACTTGTGCGTGCAATTGGCGTGATATGTGAACAGCCCCATGAGCAGCTACGCTTCCCTTCACATTCAGAAGATACCTTCACTCCCGATCCTGCACAAAAATTCAATTTAGCCTGTTTAGGCTGAGTTGGATTGCCATGTTTTTTGGGTGCCAGTGTCCTCCTTGGTGACAAGTATTCTCATATAATACTTTCTGTTCAAGTGCTTGAACAAGTTGCTGATCGAGTTCTTTAGAGCCTGGACATAGACTGCATTTCACTGCAATATTTTGGCTTTTACGCTCAATGAAATCAAAGTAATGTCTGTATTTCCACTTAAAGAAGCAACAACTCTTGTCAGCAACCATTTCAGCTTGCGTTTTCCAGCATAGTAAAGGTGCGTGCTTGTTAACTGACATTGCAGCGGAAAAAAAATGATTTAAAAGAATAATTTTTTCTTCCAAAATCTATTTTTGTAGCGTAAGTAACGCATGCAATTACACAGACTTTAGTAACTTTAATCAAATAACACATTTAACATGTAATTCAATAAGTTACTGTGTTCCCCAAAAATGTCATTAGAATACAGTAACGCTTTACTGTGGAATGAGCTACACACAACTCTGTTCATCAGCAAAAGCATATTCAATATTCAAAGATGATTCCTTGGATTTACAAAAAATATTACGTTAAGTTGTAGTAAACTATTTATTTGGGCTGAATTTAAACAAATTAAGTTGAACATTACTAAATTAAATTGTTTTTTAAATTCAATACAAATAAATCGTCTGCAATAGTTTTGTAGTGTACTTCAGTACAAGTGAGAATAAGCATACTTTTAATTTTTACTTACAAAATATTTGTCACACTGATTGACCATGGAACATCATTTCTCCATGTGAAGTTTCATAAACTAATTTCGAGAGGAGCATGTGATATGATCAAGCACGCCTGGCTGCTCATCTGTAATCAGTAATAATCCAATCAGAGCGATCCAAGCTTACTATAAACGGATCATTTTTTCCCTACTGCTCTATCTTTGTTTAGGAAGAATCCCCCCTTCCACCCCATCTCCTCCTTCTTCTTTCCTCCCTTTTCTAAGGGGGAACTTTCGAGACCTACCTGATCTCGGATTTCCCTTATATGCTTATTGACTGAGCTCAAATATCTCCGAGCTCAGGGTTCTCTCCCGGGACAGCATGCCAAACCTGCTATAAACGCTAAGCAAATCTAAGTGTGAACTCTTGAATTTTTAATTGTCAAAAAAGAAGTTTGAAACATTAAATTAGTGTTCAAAATGCTTTCCTTGTATGTACATTTCATTTGATGCAGACTGATGCAAAATGGTTCAAACATCATTCTTATATGATTATTTGGTGCCTGCATGTCTTAAAGTGACTTTTAAAATCTCAGTAGCATGTCTCAGATAACTATGAATATGATATGAATATGATTTATCCATTACGCCTGCATTGGAAACCTCAAAATACCTTGTTTGGGAATGTTCACAAGTTTAAAGTGGTGATTTAAAATGGAGTTGAGTATTTGGCAGAAGGTATGTATCTGGCATTCAAAACTCAAGACAAGGTTTTCGTCCAAACGTTGGCTTCATAAGCTTTTGTTCTCATTTTTCAGTGGCGTGTTGAAGCTATGCGGCCTCATATGTCTGCCCGGCGTCTTGTGTTGGTGGCTCTCCAGCATGAACGCCCGCAGTCTGTGAGGCCCAGTCTTCATCAAGTATTTTAGTCTGGCCTGAAAGCCTCTATAAGCACACATAGGCCCCACAGCAATGCAGCCAAACATGCTGAAAGGGACTTAACTGCTATCAATTAAGCACAGACAAATGAGCAGTGAAATAAACGAGGATTCAATGGGCGAGCGTAAGAGTCTCCGTCATTGATTCCCCTCTCACACGACGACAGGGTTGGAACGGGCTTAACGCGGGCCCCTCTAAAGCTTGAAAAGACGCGGCTCCTCTACCCATGGCTTAAGTCCACTTCAGTCCCTTTAGTCGGGTGTCAGCTGTCTTTCTCTGTCAGCCAAACCTTCATGCTGGCTTACATCTGAATTCCGCTTAGGCCCTGGGATTTGATTTATAGAAAACAGCAGTCAAAACTCATGAAGGTAAAACACACACACACACACACACTCACACAGCAAAACATTGCTCACCTCGGCCCGCATGCTTTAAATGAGGTCGGGTGCTGCTTTGTTTATTGAGTCTTCTTTACATGGATATGGATACTCAGATTTTAATACGGTTAAGACAGTACTCTGATTAAGAGTGCTATTACACCTGGAGATCGATTGTTTTGTATTGAAACAGGGATTAAAATAGTTACAATGCTGTTTTTTGTTCTTGGTGCGGTTTGCTTTCACACAGCAAAGTTTATAAACAGACCAAAATTGTTAAAACAACTCAAGTGCGAGTAAACTCTCCTCACATTGGTCAGAGCGCCACGGTTTATTTTCCGGGATTCACACATTGTTATTTTAATTTATGATGATGAAAATAAGACTTTATGAGCAAAGGGTTATTCTGCTTTTACTTTTGAATGGTGACAGACACAGACCTTGTGACCAAATATCAATCAGTGGTAAGCTTTCTCATACAAAGCCTCATTTCAGTTGTCAAGGGTTGTAAAAATCTATTTATTAATCTATTAATCTATTGCCCATAATTTTTCTGTAACATTTGATTTGATTTAATTTAATTTAGTTTAGTTTCGAACAAAAAAAATATCATACATAAAATATCTTTAACAAAAAATACATTTCAACATGGTCGAAAATGGAGCAGGATGAAGCACAAGCTTATTATTTTCCCACCCCATTACCACACACATCATTCGTCTATTACTTAAACTTATTTCTTTTTTTTTTACTTATCGCTTCTTTTTACATTGGACATGTTTTATCCGTTTGACATCTTTAACATACTATATATTTGATTACATTTATACATTTGCATTTTAAAACAGAGACTCAAATTCCTTTAATAATATATATTTATACAACTTTTTAAATTGATTAATATACTGACAGTGTTTGAGACTCTGTTCTAGACTGTTACATAATTTCACACCACATACAGACATACACCAGCTTTTTAAAGTTGTCCTTGTTTTCAACCTCCTAAAATTGAGTTTTTCTCTCAGATTATATCCCCCTTGTCTTTCTTCAAAAACTTTTGTATGCATTTCGGAAGTAATTTATTCCTGGATTTAAACATAAATTGTGCTGTATTAAATTTAACCAAATCATCGAACTTAAGTATCTTCATTTTAAAGAATAAAGGATTTGTATGCTCCAAATACCCCACATTTTCTATCAGTCTAATTACTTTCTTCTGTATTGTACATAAGGATTGTAAATTAGATTTATATGTTCCCCCAAATTTCAACACAATAACTCATATATGGCAAAATAAGTGTTATATAATACATACATTGATTTATTATCCTGGATAAATTTTGCTTTATACACTATTGCTATTGTTTTTACTAATTTTATCACATTATTTATTTGTGGTTTCCAACTAATTTTATGATCTAATATACTGTAACAATATAAGAAACCTAATTGCATATACTCTTTCTATAACTTCATTATCAATTTGTAAATATATATTATGACTACTTTTTATTTCCCAAATAACATAACCTTTGTTCAATTAGTTATTTTAAAAATAAGAATAAGAATCAAAATGTTAACTTTTGATTTCATTTATTAATTATGAGCTTAAAAAATGTTGGCTAGTTATGCATTACAGGCTTTACAATATAGAGACTGCAGTCAGATCATGAAGCAGATCAATATCCCCTTTTACAGATACAGATCAAAGGGATCATGTGTGAACAGGCCCTTTTTGAAAACACCGGTAAATTTGTTTTAGCATTTTTCCGGAAAGAGATATTTACTGGTATTACTGTGTGAAAGGGCATGTACACCCATGAGTCCACAAAGTGGTGCAAATGGATTTGTTATTTGAACAACGTGGCGCAAAATGTGAAAGTTAGGGTTGCGCTGGGCTGAAAATAGCAACAAATCGTGCCAAGCACATCTAGCGCCTTATTGCGCCAGGTGTATGATAGGGGCCGTAGAGTTCATTTTCAACATAAAAAATGGACATGGCGGAGATAAAACTACCATAATGCAATTCACAACCGTAAATAAACAGAAAACACCTGTGAATAACAAAATACTGAAATTGTTAACAGGTTTACTTTACAGTGTAATTAAACCAGAGAATTGGTCCCCATGCTAGAATGTTGTCATTAAGTCTGCCTTGTGTTGTTAATTTGATCAACTGTTTCATTAACATGATCAGAAAAATGATTCTTTCACAAATCCGAAAACATTACCAAGACAATTCAGGAAACGTATCCATTGGCTCTAATCGAATAACTTCAGAATTCTCAGAATATATTGTGCAAGTCACTTTTGAACCACTTTTATGGTACTTTATAATGCTTTTTGTAGCTTGACAGCACTGGTCATCATTCATTTTCATTATGTTCAAAAGAGTGACCTGGATGTGCTTTTTCCACATCGTTCGAGATTGGAGCGACATCAGAATGAGTAAATCATTTTAATTTGTGAATTATGTTGAATTGAAGGTTTTCTGAATAGTTTCCTGTTGAACTGACAGAGGGAGTCAAACTGCTTTTATTTTAGGAGGGATTTTTCCGCCTTCACCTCTGCTCTCGGATGACTCTTCCAGATGTAGTGCCGTGAACCCGGCTTGAAATCCTGCTGCTTCAGCAAAACCAAATCCAGCTGGCAGTCGAGTCGAGCTGCAGCTCGTTGCTTACAGCTGTGCTTAGATTTATGTGATGGCTGAACAAATAAATTAGTGGATTTGATAGGGAGAAAGTTGAAGCTTTTGTTTCAGTGAGGTGTGGGTCCGCAGAAAAGCATAGAACGCAGTATCCTAAAGGGTTTACTTCAACCGCTGAACTGTTGTTTTCCCATAAATTTTGTTTTGAGGTGTCAACAAATTGCCATAAACAGCTGTTTTAATCTAGTTCAATTGCACCATCTTAAAGCATTTAGACCTTACATAAGAGAATATCAATTACCGAAAAACATACTTTTATTCAGATCATGTTTTATTAATGATTATGTTTGCTTATTTGTTGTGCATTAAATTAAATTTTGACTGAAAAAAACACTTTTTTTTAAGGAAGAAAATGTATAAACATGGTGTCATCTTTATCATCACTTAAAGATCAGATCTCTTTTGTGATGAAGTGATAAAATGTGTACATTATTAACTGTTTTCAGAGCAAAAAAAACGTATTGCGTTTTATACTACAGGGCTGTTGAACGCTTGATTCTGATTGGTTGACAAAAGATATGTAATTATTTTGAGGGTAAGACTTACCTAAAGTTCCAGGGTGGATTCCAGAGAAGACTTACCTAAAGTTCTATCTGGATTACAGTTCTTTACTGCTCTAAAGTAATACAGAAAAATAACCAAAACCCACAAAGACACTGAGCTAGTAAATAGATATATTCAACAACAGGATAAAAATGTTAATATATTTATTAATATTAGTATTAATTAATATAAGAGGCACCACGGTGGCGAAGTGAGTAGCATGTTCGCCTCACAGCAAGAAGGTCGCTGGTTCGAGCCTCGGCTGGGTCAGTTGGCATTTCTGTGTGGAGTTTGCATGTTCTCTCCGTGGTTGCGTGGGTTTTCTCCGGGTGCTCCGGTTTCCCCCACAAGTTCAAAGACATGTGGTATAGGTGAATTGGGTTGGCTAAATTGCCCGTAGTTTATGAGTGTGAATGAGAATGTGTGGATGTTTCCCAGAAATGTGTTGCAGCTGGAAGGGCATCCGCTGCGTAAAACATATGCTGGATAAGTTGGCGGTTCATTCCGCTGTGGCGACCCCAGATTAATAAAGGGACTAAGCCGACAAGAAAATGAATGAATGAATTAATTAATATAAGAAATTAATCATTAATAATATGTTTGTAAAGCAATACCTGAGAAATGTCTTGATGTTGTGCAATGCTATATAACCTAAATAATTTGCTCTGGGTCATTCATTCATTTTCCTTTGACTTAGTTAGAGGTCGCTACAGCTGAATGAACCACCAGCTATTCCGCCTATATCTGTATCAACTATATCCTTTACGCAGCGGATGCCCACACACACTAAGGCCAATTTAGTTTATTCAATTCACCTATAGCACGTCTTTGGCTTGTGGAGGAAACCCACACCAACACTGTGAGAACATGCAAACTCCACAAAGAAATGCCAACTGGCACAGCCGGGACTCGAACCCCCAACTTTCCTGCCGTGAGGAGACAGTGTTAACCACTGAGCCACATTATTTTTTAATCATTTATTGTCCAATTTATCCTTTGTAGTTCACTGGTTGCCTTAAAAGTAAACCTGAACATTTGCATTACTCAGTCCAGCTGAACTAATATGTAGGACGGGGTTTCCTACAATATCCTTGCTTATTCCTAATTTCTCTGCTTGATTGGCTTTGGTTATGTCAACAATATTGAAGTTCAAATGTAACAGATTTCGATCAAACATTTATCTCCTATAGTCCAGAAATCATGCACTGATGCACAATACTGCAAATAAATTGGGTCACGCTGACTTTAAATGCATCATTGTGCCGTTATCTAAGGCGATAAGATGGTCTTTTGTCATCCAATTCTGTCTGATTCTTCCAGACGTGTGGCCAAACCCCACTCATTGATTCTGATTAGAAGGTCCGTGATTGGCCGTCTACCCTTTTGCCCCCTGTACACGAGAGCAGAGCGCTGATGAACGTGACCTACTGCTCCCAGACCGCAGTCGACCTTAACAGGGCCACAGCTGCTTCAGGAGCCAGACGTTACCGTGGTGATGAGGTGCTGAGATTTATGCCAGATGAATAAGAGTAATCTAAGCGTAGCAGACAGAGGTGCTATTGATCTGTCTGGAGTCAGGGCCGCGCCGCTGCTGCTGGTGACACTTTTTCCAGTCGATACGCATTTGACCTCTGACCCTGCTGGAGAGATCAATGAGTTTGATTCGGGATGGGCGGGGTCTGTGTGTCGAGCCGCCAGCCAGTCAGACAAGATGTTAAAGATCCACGCTCAGCAGACCTGAATGATCTGGACCTGAGTGTCTCTGTAAGGGTCTTCTGTGTTCTCATGATTGTAAGTTTATTAGATGAATTTATCATCAACACATTTGGTGTTTGATAATGTTGTGTCACTATTAGACTTGTGGAAACTAGTGTTGTCAAGAGTATTGAGTTCGCCACCAAACGGTTCTACAATTTTGTAAACATCCATTTTCCAAACTTGACTGCGTTCTTAAACATGCGGATTGGCCATTGTGTTCATGTGCTCAGCAGAATTGATTGTGATTGGCTACAAAGGTCATCGCTTTATGAATGTACTCAACATCACTAAAATCGTAGTGGGAAATGAGCATTATTTTAAAATTTCTGTACCGATTGGTATCGAAGTCAGTACTTTTACGGTACTGAAATTTTATAATCATCCATTTCCTGCAAACTGTTGACATTCTTATGGTGCATTCACACCAGACGCGGAATACGCATCAAGCGCGAGTGATTTACATGTTAAGTCAATGCAAAGGTGCGAATAGGCATCATGCGGCGCGATACGCACGAATGGCGCGGCGCGCCAATTGGTGCGAATTGAGCGTTTTGCGCGTTTGACGTGCTCAACTCGCAATTTGCGCGAATCGCTCCAGTTTGAAAATCTGAACTGCAGCGGACATTCGCGACACGTTAACCAATCAGGAGCTTGTTCTTGTGGGGGTGTGATTATGACGTAACGCCTGTTGTTGGTGTCTCGGGGGAAGATCCTCCTGCTGACACCGACAACAGTTCATCAAACTCGGCTCGGCTCAGTCAGAAGCACCGCTGAAAGCTTTCATCATCCAGGTTCAGTTTCTGGAGGAGTTTATGAACTCATAGAACTCTCATAGAATTATGAACTCTGTGCACCTCTGAAATAATCTAGTGGACTCAGATACAGCTCCAAACGAGTCGACGCTGTTTTTCAGCCTTCATAAAGCACATAAACACAGTTATTCTCTCTATTAAACCCTGTTAGCCATTTAACAATAAAGCTACAATCACCAAGCCATAGACAGAAGCCCTGCCCATCACGCGAATCTGCGTCTGTTCTCAAGTGAATTTGACGCTCGAATGAAGCGGATTTGTACGCGCGAATGAAGCGAGTAAACTCAAATGTTCACGCGTCTATTTACGCGCGAATAGCGCGATTTTGCCGCGCTTGCCGCGTCTGGTGTAAATACAGCATTAAACACCTCGGACTGGCCATTGTATTTATGTGCTCAACAGAAATGACTTGTGATTTGCCCTAAAGGTCATCAGTTCAATAACGTACAATTTAACATACGTAAAACATATGTTATTCTTATTCTTATTTATTTTTGTTTTAGTTTCATTCTCTACATTTTTATAGCGGTGCACAATCTTGTGTTATGTTGTCAATTTATGTTGTTTGATGTAGCATCTTTGTCCTCGAGGAACTTTGTTTCAGTTCACTGTGTACTGCACTGTATATTGTTGAAATGACGATAAAGTCGACTTGACTTGAATGTAATGTGAACGCAAAATATCAGGAAAGAGTATTGAAGTCAATACCTTTGACTACACTAGTGAAAACCTCTAATACTGCTTTCAAACCAGATGTGGATGAAGCATCAATCGCGAGTGATTTTCATGTTAAGCCAATCCAAAGATGCGAATAGACATCCTGTGGTGCAAATCGCATGAATGAAGCTTGAATCAAGCAGAGTGAGTTGATCGTTTAATGCGCATATTGTGCGAATCGCTCGAGCTGGAAAATCTGAACTTCAGCGGACATTTGCGCTGCGTTAACCAATCATGAGCTTGCTCTTGTAGGGGAGTGGTTATGACATAGTGCCTGTTGTTGGTGTCCAGAAGGGAAATCCTCTTGCCGACACCAGACAGCAGTTCATCAAACTGGGCATGGCTCAGTCTGAAGCACTGCTGAAAGCCTCCATCATCCAGGTATAGTTTCTGGAGGAGTTGATGAACTCACAGAGCTGGGTGCTCCTCGGAGAGGATCTAGTGGATTCAGACACAACGCCAAACAAATCTATACTGTTTGTTCATCACAATTGTAACACATCTGTAAAAGGCATTTAGAGATATGTTTTTACCGTTCACTGCAACCGTACAAGCAAAAGCCAAATCCAGAGTTCTGTCACTTACAGCAAAGTCCACTTTATCACACAACAAGTGGCGGATGGTTAAGAAACACTGCTGTGGCCTACTGTATGCAGTACCTTTCTCATACTGTTGTTTGGCGAGTGTGTCTCGCTTCAAGATTTGTTTGTGGAAATTTGTGTTAGGTATCAGAAGTATCACAAGGAAACTATCAAAATGCCACTGATTTCCTGAAATAAACTTTCAGGATAATCCCATGCAGCTCTTTGAAAAGCAGGTGAACTTTCTTTCCTCTCCATGCAGTGGATTGGATGAACACGTTTACTCTTTCTTTTTCTCTTTCTTATTGTTCTCTTTGGAGAACAACGCATTATTGCTTGAAATGACTCTGAATTGGGTCACACTTTATTTTTATGGTCGGTTTGTTGAATTTAAGTTACATGCCAATTAATTCTCATTAGATTATAAGTAGACTGCAAGGTTGAGGTTGAGGTTGGGGTTAGGGTTAGTGTAAGTTGACATGTACTTGCAAAGTTACTTTTAGTCAGTTAAATGTCTGTTGAAGGACTGTTAAATGTCAGTATCAACAGATATTAAGCAGACAGTCTACTAATAATCTAATGGACCATTAAAATAAAGTGTGACCCTGAATTGTGTTGCTTCTTTTAAGCAATGGTTAATTAATATGTATCAGACTAAGTCTGCAAGGTTTGTGCGTTTTAGTATACATCGAAGAAAAAAAACTGCATATGCACTTCAGTGTAAAAAGAGCACTGTATAACTCTTCATGCATTGTTTGTGCTACAAGCTTGAATGACATTTAAAATTGTAAGGCAATAAGGCCTTAAGGCATTGTAAGGCTTGTGCTTGAATTGAATAAACAATCAGTTTAGCAACACTTTAACAACCAATACCTAGCATCAACCCCGAAAACCTCATCAGCACCTTAGCATCCAGCCATAAAGTTTTGGCAAAACCTGTCAACTAGGGCTGTACGATCTGAAAAAAATCTCGTATCGCAATATAAGGGATTTCATACCCTGATAACAGCATAGATCCCTATATAGTACCTGTTCTGTAAATTCAGTCGGTTAATATTGACCACAATGAAAGAATTATTTTTATTTTAACGTAATGTAAACACAAATATAAACGTTGTATTTTCAAGCTTGCAACTTTCTCACCATGCTGTTATTCATGCTTCTACATGCATTCAGATTGCAGTCATATAAATGATGAAAATGTATTAACCTAACCACAGAATGAACAATAAATCATAATATGAAACAATTTACTTTTTTTTCGTCCATACAAGATATATCGTCACAACCCTACTATCAATCATCCAAAATACCTTATCAATACCCTTGCATCCACTCAAAACACTTGAGCCTGAACCTGAACCCTTGCAACCAACCAAAGAATCTCAGCACTGCCTCACTAAACACGTCAAAGCCTGAGCAAACACACCTTTGCAACACCTTTTTAAACACACAAACTCTCCAGCAACACCCTAGCAACTATTCAGAAAAGATCCACATCATCACGATCACCTAGGACACTGGAGCAACACTCTAGTGACTGCTGTATATCCTAGCAACTGCTCAGAACGCTTTATTTGTGTCTTAGCATCTAACAAGAAAACCATACTCTAGCAGCCACTAAGTAATTTTTAGCAGCACCCTCATAACCACCTAAACACACTCAAGGAACCACCCAGAACACCTTAGTAACACCCTAGCAGTCATATGTAACACCCTTGCAACACCCCCAAAAAATACTCCAGCAATGCCAAATAAATAGTGCAGAAAATCTAATATTCAACCTAGCAACCACCCAGAATGCCTTAGCAACACCCCAGCAACCATCCAAAACATTTCAGCAGTGACCTAGAAAACACTGATACTCTTCCTACCTCCAAAATGCCAAAGTGACACCATAGCAATTACCCAAACTACTTCACCAATGCCCCAGCGACCAACCAGAAAATCTCAGTAATGCCCTAGCAACTGCTCAGAACACATAAGAAACACCCTAGCAACAGCTAAAAATACTAGCAACTGCCCAGAACACTTCATTAATGCCTTAGCAACTAACAAGAAAACCACACTCTAGCAACCACTGAACCATTTCTTAGCAGCACCCCCATAACCTCCTAAACACATCGGCAAAACTCTAGTAACCACCCAGCACACCTTAGCAACACCCTAGCACCTATATGTAACACATCCACCTTACCATTGCAACCCCCCAAAAAATATTCTAGCAATGCCAAAGAAATAATCCAGAAAATCTAATTATCAACCTAGCAACCACCCAACACACCTTAGCAACACCCTAGCAACCATCACAAAACATTGATACCCTTACAACCTCCCAAATACCTTAGCGACACCGTAGCAATCACCTAAACTACTTCACCAATGCCCCAGCGACCAACCAGAAAACCTCAGCAATGCTCTAGCAACTATTCAGAACACATTAGCAACAGCTGAAAATCCTAGCAACTGCCCAGAACACTTCATTAATGCCTTAGCAACTAACAAGAACAGCACACTCTAGCAACCACTAAATCATTTTTAGCAGCACCCCCATAACCACCTGAACACATCAGTAAAACTATAGCAACCACCCAACACACCTTAGCAACACCCTAGCAACCATCAAAAGCACTTCAGCAATGACCCAAAAAACAGTGATACCCTAACAACCTCTCAACCTAGCAATTACCCAAACCATTTTACTAATGCCCCAGCGACCAACCAGAAAACCTTAGCAATGCCCTAGCAACTGCTTTGAACACCTTAGCACCAGTGTAGCCACATTCCGACATGGTCTAGATTAGTTCTGCACATCTTTTTATCATATTTTCATCTCAAAATGTGAATGTAGTTTCATAAGGTTTGGTTGTGATTGAAGAGATACGTGTCTTTAGAGTCTCATTTTGCATCTGATTGTTTATGAGTTAATGCCTAAGAAATCATCCAGAAAATCTAATCAGTAACCTAGCAACCACCCAGAATGCCTTAGCAACACCTTAACCACCATCCAAAACACTTCATCAGCGACGCAGAAAGCATTGATACCCTTACAACCTCCCAAAACGCCTTGGCAACACCCCAACAACCGTCCAAAACACTTCATCAGCAACCCAGAAAGCATTGATACCCTTACAACCTCCCAAAATGCCTTGGCAACACCATAGCAGTTACCCAAACTACTTCACCAATGCCCCAGCGGCCAACCAGAAAACCTTAGCAATGCCCTAGCAACTGTTTTGAACACCTTAGCACCAGTGTAGCCACATTTAAACATGGTCTGGACGAGTTCTGCGCATCTTTATCATATTTTCATCTTAAAATGTGAGTGTAGCTTCAAAAGGTTTGGTTGTGATTATAGAGAGAGATTCCTTTGGATTTTGCATCCGATTGTTAATAAGTCAACGTGCTTTGACTTGATTCATGATCCAGAGTATAAGAAACAAGAGCTTTCTAAGCATGTCTGAAGGCTTGTAATGTCACCGTTTAATTAGAGACGGATCTGGAACTCAATATGCTTCTCTTTGTGTTGCCTTTTTTGGGGTTTTCGATGCGGTCTGGCGTTCATTGTGTCTTGTTCGTTTGTGTGTGTATGTGTGTGCCGTCTGGTACTGTGTGGTGACAGCGCTCTGCTGATGGCCTTTCCCTCTCTCTTTCTATGTGTGTGTCTGCGTGTGTGTGTGTGTGTGTGTTGATTGATCACCATCATTCCGTTTCAGTCCCTGCTGATCCCACCAACCTTCCCCACACACACAAACACACACTTCTCCATCCTACAGCATGACAGACTTGAACCCGTTCACTCTTATCGACAAACCTGTGTTCAGACACTGCCCGAGACAACGTGAGTTAAAAACACTGAGTCCATGTGGATTTGTGAGCTCTCACGCTTTATGCATGCGTGTGTGTGTGTGTGTGTGTATGTGTGTGCGTGTGTGTTTGGAGCTCTGCATTGCAGTAGAACAGACGTGGTGAGTTTCTGCATTAAGCATCGTAATCAATGATGTGTGAGGTGGGCAGTCGGCGCCCAGCACCCCTCTATGACGGGGGTCATGACTCTCACACAGCCCCCAGCGAAGGCAGAGGGGTCAGAGGTCATTCAGGGCCACTGCCAGACTGATAAAGATGCGTCTGGCGCTCGGAGAGACACAAAGGGCGTGAAATTCTCATTTAATACTTATCAGTTTTTAGCAGCGCCTACGGTTTTATCGGTAATGACCTGCATGTGTTTGTCGGACTTGACGGATGAAACAGGGTGTACATCGTATGAGCCTATTTACATGAGCATAACGTAGAAAACGGAATTCGTCGATTACGTTCATACGCGGTTTATGTAGAAATGTATTCGGCTCATGTCTCACGAAACCCATTATGTTTCTTTCACGTTGCAGACTTTCAATCGGTTTAATGATGATTGTTTGCATCGTTTTTCGTTTTGTTTTCTTTACCGTGTTTTTATTTTGTTTCATGTCGTTTTAAATTGTCGTTGTTTTTAATATTGTTTTGTTTTAAATTTTTGTTCAAAGAGGCTATTTTTGGTTTATTTCAAACATTTGTTTAAATGTTTTTATTTTTTCATCATCTGAGTTTACGTAGCCTTTGTGTTTATTATTTGGTTTTATCTTTTTGTCGTCATTGATAACTGCGTTTACCTCTTTGATTTGTTCAGTATTGACAATTGTTTTGTGTTTTGTTTCACTTGTTTTCTTAAAAAACAATTGTTGCAGACTTTCAATCAGTTGCATGAAAATTGTATGCATCGTTTCTCATTTTGTTTTCTTAACCGTGTTTTATTTTGTTTCATGTCGTTTTAAATTGTTGTTGTTTTAATTGTTTCATTTACTTCTATTCAAAGAGGCTATTTTTGGTTTTTTTCAAACATTTGTTTAGATGTTTTTATTTTTTCATCATCTGACTTTACGTAGCCTTTGTGTTTATTATTTGGTTTTATCTTTTTGTCGTCATCAATACCTTTGTTCACCTCTTTGACTTGTTCAATATTGCCAGTTACTTTGTTTTTTTCACTTGTTTAAAAAACAATTGTATTTGTACATACAGTGTTCAGCATAAATGAGGACACCCCATTTTGAAAATGAACATTTTTATATATTTCTCAGTGAATATAGGTCATTTCGATAAATTTGAACAAAACACATTTATTAAACAGATGTATTTATTAAAAGAATGTTTTAGTAACTGAATATGTTTAGAAATGGAAAGATAATGCATTTACATTCATGCAAAATATTGGTGGAAAAAATGACAAACTACAAAATATCTACAAAATTGTACAATTTTTTTCCTTCTCTTGAATTTTCCTTTTTAAAATGTTTTATTTAATATTTTTCCCTAACATATACATTTGTGAGTACTAATTTTGGATCATTTTCATTAGTGAATTTGATAGATAAGCTCCAGATTTGATTTCTGTACTGACTAATCTAATGTATATGCACAAATATAATACTGTAAAGCTGTAAATATTTTCTATGGAAAATATTAACTTACACGAAAGATTTGTGAGGAGTGTACTCATATATGCTGAGCACTGTAGTTGGTTTAATCCCCTAATTTTCTAGATTATTCAGTTTATTTTTTTATCCTTGATTTGTTCCAAATTGCTTTCATTTTTATATTATTGATTTGCATTGTTAGATATTATATTATTGTATAATTGTTTTCGTTATTATTTCTTTTCTTCATATACATTGCTATTTATTTTTTATTCTTGCATAAATTGTCATTGTCCTCTTTATCTCAGTATTCTCTGTTTATTTTTTGTTTGCACGTCTGTAGATGAGTCTACATGTGTTTTGTCGTGGCGTTTGAACACTTTAGCGCAGCTTCGGCGGTGTTGTAGTGGATGACCCTCCTCAATCAGTTGTGGAAATGTTGTCACAATATTGTGACAGACAGATTGTCGTGTGGCTGCACAGAGTGCCGTGGAGAGTGAGACGCCATTTCTGGCTGCTGGCTGGCTGCGTTTTTTCCAGCCTTCGGAGAAAGTGAGGGATTGATCAGTGCAGAGGGGAAGCGGAGCTGAGATGAAGAGAGGGAGTGAGGGAGGGAGAGACGGAGGGAGGGGGGAGGCTCTCGCTGCAGAATCTGCCGCTCGCTGGCACTCAGTCACACCGAGAGAGCGAGAGCGGCTCTCACAGACGGCCCAGGTACAGGTACAGAGACACAGGACAGGTGTCCGCACCGCTGGAGGACGAGCGGGTGACCCAGGTGACCGAAGACCAGATGATGAGCCCTGGTCCTGATGAAGAGGATGAGCGCGTCTCCTTTTGGTCACATCTCAGGATGTTTCGCTTTTCCTTTCTCAATGCTTTTCTCGTTCTCTCTTTTCTTTTACCTTGAAGATGACAAAGCTGACAGGTTTGAAGGTAGACATTTTGTGTGTGTGTGTGTGTGTGTGAGTGAGTGTGTGTGAGTGAGTGTGTGTGTGTGTGTGAGGCACGTGGCGGCCGCTCTCATTTCCGGGAGTGTCCACACCGTCTGGTCCCTGAGGATGAACGATGCTGCTTGTTTGTAGGGGGAGGAGGAGTCTTCAAGGTGTGTGTGTGTGTGTGTGTGTGCGTTAGATGCGCGTTACACTGCGTTTGCAGTGTAAATGACATGCATGTTTTGGCTGCCGTGTGCACTATTGGATTTGCTTGCGGTCAGTGTTGTGAGGTTGCATGGTCTCGTCTGTGCTCACAAAGTCACAAAAAAGACAACTTATTGTTAAACGCTGTCTGGGGGGATCGCAGGCGATGTCTGTCCGGGTGGGTGAGGGAGACCGCTTTTTGTTAATTTTGCCCGGCTCTGATCAATTGCCGCTACACATTTTTCGGTGTAATGGAGTCAGTGGTGGGAGACGAGACGCAGACAGACACACACACACACACACACACATACAGACATTCATGTCTGAAGCTGCAGTCAGAGGCCAGCGGTTCTGCTCACCAGAGATCCTGAAGATGAGAAACACAGGACAAAGACAGAGACTGACCGTCTGACTGGAGGCTTTTTTCTGACCAACAAAGACTCGACGGACATCTTCAAATCCAACCACTTCTTCGGCTTTCTTTTTACCTTTTCTGTCTGCTTTTGTGTGCTTGGCGTTTGGTGCATGATGTACCTGTGCGTCGCGTAGCTTTAAACTCTGAAATGCAGATTCCTTTTATTTTCATAGGCCGAACATTCTAATCTGAATGCGAGAGGACGTGAATGTGCAGTATATTTGTGTAAGTCACTAACCCGTGCGGCCACCGCTGCACTCCTCCTGGTCCCTGAGACCCTAACTTGTGAGCTTTGTGTGCTAAAAATCACAGGTTAAGCTCTTGGGACCTGGGCAGAGGGCAAAAGCACTGGATCCCCTGGCCGCGTCCTGACAGAGATGGGACGGACGGATGGATGTCTGTGAGAGATAAGACCGAAGACGAAAGAGGAAGCGGCGCTGATGTGTCTGAATGTTCAATATGTTCACATGTCTGTGATGATGATCATGGTGATGATGATGGTTTCTTATGTTCTTCAATAAAAGCCCAATGCTGTACGTCTGCTGAGGTGTTTTTTCCTTGGGGCGAGGGGTGCTAATCGCTCTGTCTGGCTCTGTCTGGTCGCCACTGCAGCTCATCTATAACTGACCTTTATCGCATCGGCGGCAAGAGCGAGGGCCGGGATTATCAGATACGATTGATAATTCTGTTCCTCCTTGATTTTGAATCGTTTTTTACGATGGCGCCCAGCACCTGTACTAATGCAGAACCCGTCTGCTTGGCTTTATCCACCAGACGCAATGTCATTTTTTTTTGTTTAATCCAATAACGTCTGATGCGTAGCCAAACTAGACAGAGCGACATATTGAACCAACATATGCCGACACCTTCAATTACGCAAAACAATACACTTATTACCTAGCAGACACCCAACTTTGCTGCTAGCAGAACACCGGTTATTGCGTTCACGGTGTTGTCGTGTTGTTTTCTGAGCATCGAACTGGTGTTTTTAGGGGGTCCGGTTGGACTTCTTCCTGTTTTAAAGACATGCACTCGTTAAGTCTCACGTCTGGCTTTGTTCTCCATCTCCCTGGAGTCTTTAACTTTTGAAAACCTAATCTTGCTAAATTACCCACATTAGAAATGTAGTTTCAAAACAATTGATTTCCCCCTAATGCTCTCTCTCTCACACTTTCTCTCTCTCTCTAATTATATTTTTCCCTTGCTTGGTTTTTACTCTGAACAATGGCGGATGCCAACTAATCAGCCTGGGTCTGTGCCACAAAGCTCCCAGCAACAGCTGAAGCTCTGCCATGCTCTGTGCATACCAAGCAGTCAGCCGCGACCGGCGAGCGCCAGCCTGGTGCCCAACGCGGGGTCAGACAGTTTTATTAGGATCCGTCTGACACTCGGCACAGGCTGGCAGTGCCAACGCACAGATAAAATCTTGTGTGCTGCTCACACTATTCATCCGAGCTCGCACATAAATACTCACTCATCCCACACACACACACACGGACCATTTCATCAGCTAGATGAGAAAAGGAACAAAGACTCGGGTCCGGCCAGGAATGAAGATTTTGTTATTTAATAAAGGGCCCGACTTCTGAATGGTCCAGCAAGCATCAGGCTCTGATGTCTCAGCCGGTTTCATATTTACATTTTTGGCTGACAGCACATCGGACTGTGTCTCATTTGTGTGTATCAGAGCAAAAAATGCTTCGTTTTCTGCCTGATAAGAATGACCGGCGTTTTCAGACAGACTTGCTTGTGTCCAGAAAGATACATTTACAGAAATATTGGAATAACTCTAAATAAACTGTTTGTTCTCAGTTGTATAACTGGACATGCAACCTTTGATCATAAAAATGTTTTATTAATTGTTGCGATTTAACTACAAAAACAATACGACAAACTTGATGTAGTTTAACTTAATTCAGTAAAACAACTGAAACTAATCAAACAACATGAAAGTATATAAAAACAAGGACTGTTTACTTATTTTATACATACATAATTAATGCCTGAATCTCCACTTAATGTTACATACGTAAAGTGCTGTACATTCAATTATTTTGACTTATTTTGAGAATTAATACGGACACCATTTTGCCATTTTAGCCAATGACGGTTTTGATGGCCAACATTATAAACCTACACTGTGGCAAGTAGCAAAATCTATTTCTAAACTGTTTTCTAATCCCATTAATAATAGATTACGAATGATTTTAAGATATAATATTGTCTTTGAGTGGAAAAGAACCACTGCATCCCACACTTACAAAACAATACATTCCACAACAACATACATACTGCTCAATTATAAATGACTTAACACTGACTTAAGAATGTTTCTAAACCTATTAAATCTGCACCTCTCTTTTCTGATGTGTAATTTATCACCTTATATTCATCTCTTGTGATGCACTGTAGCTATGTATAGAGTTGAAGTCAGAATTATACGACCTCCTTTGACTTTTCTTTTTCAAATATTTCTGAAATTGTTTAATAGATCAAGGACTTTTTCACAGTATTTCCTATAGTATTTTGTTTTCTGAAGATAGTCTTATTTTTTTTATTTTGGCTAGAATGAAAGCAGTTTTTTGTATGTCTATAATCTAGAAATATTTACAGAATTACAAAACACAGTCACACTTTAACATGAATAAATAATGAATTGAATGTTTTAGAGATGTTTGTTAATGTTATATAATTATAATTATATAATGTTATATACTTAAAATGCTTGTTCACAGTTGTGCAACTGAACATTGAACTTTTGATCATAAAAATGTATTAGTAAATGTTGCGATTCATATAAAAAATAGTATTATTCACTGCTAACTATATACATAGCTAACTAATATAACTAGCTAAATAACATTAACAAAACAGATCACGGTACACCCCAATGAATATGTTTGGGAAAAATGTTGTGGGAAGAAATGTGGAAAAATCAAGTGATTGATTAAAATAAAATGATATTTTAGTTTTATTTATTTTTTTGCAACATAATTTGAATTTAAATGCATTGTTTTTTCTATTTCTAAAGATGTTAGGTGACCACATTCTTAATTTAATGAATATAACTATTTATTAAAACTGTTTTGCTTAAATCAGGGATGTTCAAACCTTTTCTTATAAAGGGCCAAAAATCAAACTTGATTGAAGCTATAGTGGGCAGAAGGTAAATATAGTTGTCATGGGTAATTTCCTAATTAATTTAATAATATTTAAAATAAGTCTTAAACATTGTTTTATATCAGAGATGCCGAATAGAGGACTACACATAAGACATCGGCAAGCAAATCGAGGCAAAACATACTCTGTTATAAATGAAATTGTATAATAAACTTATTACTGTAAAAACAAAACAATAAAAAATACTGTGTTAGGTCATATAAAACTATGTGTTTTAGTCATTTTTAAATATTATTAAATCAATTAGGAAGTTACCCATGGCAACTATATTCACCTTCGGCCCACTAGCCTCAATCAAGTTTGGTTTTTGGCCCTTTATAAGAAAAAGTTTGGGCACCCCTGCTTTATATTAACTAATACAGCATTTTTTTTTTTTACATTTTATTATGAACTTTATTCACAATCTCATTTGTAACAGAATGGAGTTACACTAGTTTTTGCCTTATTTGTTCACTGATGTCTTCTGCATAGTCCTCGATATTCGTGGATTGACATCGTTTACATTTTTTAAAAATCAGATTTATTTACAACATTTCATTAGCTGTGTTTCCATCCAAAACTGCGAATTAACTTTATGCGCAAAACTGGAAAAAACGCAAAAAAGACGTGCGAATAAAGCAACGTTTCCATCCAACAAGTCAAAGAGAGCAAAATCGTCACTTCCTGATTAATTGGCGACAAGTATCAAAAGTAAAAATAGAATTTGCTGCGATGGAAGCTGCTTGAATCTTTTTTTCATTTAATAAATGACTCGCGCCTCAGATAACAATGCCGACGCGCAATGAATGCATGGTGGCATTTGAAGGCGTGAGACGCGGAGCACAGATGCTCTTGACTAATCTGGAGGTCATTAATAATATAGTAACACTAATATTGAAACAGTTAAGGCATTTTAAAATGACCAAAACAACATTTCAGATGTTTTACAATGTGCTCAGCCTGCTGGTTTGTCCATTCACACACAGTTATTATCACATGATCTCTTATAACAAAATCACATGACTTTTTTTAAAGCACATACTGTAGTTTGTTCGGTAAAAGTGTTTCCATCATAGTTTACGCACATCTTTTCTTATCGAATAAAAAAATTATCCTACTCGGTTACGTGCATACATTTTTATGCGCATTTTCAAAATTGATGCACATCTTGGCGTTTTCATCAACAAATTTTTTTATGCGCATATCCAAAATGCGCATAAAAATAGGTGGATGGAAACGTAGCTACTAAAACATTTAATTTCAGTTTACTTTTCTGCCATCACTTTATTTTGATGATCCCTTTAGCACGTTTTGGTGAATTTGCATCTACATGCCAATAGGTTCTCATTAGATTATAAGTAGATTGTTAGGTCGGGGTCAGGGTTGGGTTTGGGGTTAGTATAAGTTGATTTGTACTTGCAAAGTTTCTTATAGTCAGTTTAATGTCTGTTGAAAGAGCAGTATCAGCAGATATTAAGCAGACAGTCTAATACTCAAATGAGAAGTAATTGGCATGTAGTTGCGATACAACTTTTAGTCAACAAAATGTGCAATAGGGACCATCAAAATAAAGTGTTACCGCTTTTTTTGTTGCTCGGCAATGATACAAGCAAACAAAAAAAAGTTACTTCAAATTAGAAATGATGATCTCTTTTAAAGGCATTCGCCCAAACCCTCTCCATCCTTCTCATGCTCTTCTCAGATGGGATGGTGGTCCAAATCAAAGGTTACAATGGGCCAACTTTGACCTGCAGGAACCTATTTTGGGCATCTCTGGCTTTATAAATATATTGATATTCATTTTTACTGTATGTACACACACATAAATATAAAATAAAATAAAAAAACTATAATATTTGCTTAATATTTAAAGGTATTTTTTATTCCTAAAGTTTAGCTTGACAAGTTAAAATGTTTGATTATATTATAAACATGAAATGTATATTAAAGGAATGCACTGAACAGTTCTTGCTGTTTAGTTCATTCATTCGTTTTCTTTTGGCTTAGTCCATTTGTTAATCAAGGGTCGCCACAGCGGAATGAACTGCCGATGTTTATTTGTAATTCTCAAATTGACTTGACATTTCTGATTTCTGATTTTTTTTCATTGTTCATCAGCAAATTATAAACACACAAATCAAACACACACTAATCTGATATCGAATCATTTAGTTCGCACAAGAATCAGAGAGTCGCCCTCTTTTTTAAACCGCAAGAAAGATTGCAGTGGTGAATGTCAGGAGATAAAGAGCGGCCACTGAGGAATTAAAAGAGCCCACTGATGCTGTGTGTGTGTGTGTATGTGTGTGTGTGTGTGTTCCTGCTAACCGCATGCAGTTTAAATAAACTTAACATTTGTCTGGGATGAAGGTACTGAAAGTAGATTAGGCACTGAGAGCTCAGGCGGGAGAAGCTGCAGGAGCCGGCTGAATTTACAGGATTACAGGAGTCTTTCTTGCATTGGTTGTCAGGGATTGCTGTTGTGCTGTTATCAGTGCAGGTCAGAGGAAACAGTGGGTCGTTCTCACAGCTCACCGCAGGTACAAATAATGGCTGAATGTACACCGGGGATCTCAATGTATCTGTGCGCATCACGCAGACAGAAAGAAGCCTTAATGCTGCCTCTTAAACCTATGAGGAGAAGTCACGCAGAATGCACTTACTCTAGGTGGTTTATTCCATATTTTGATCACTAGAATACCAACAGAACTATATATAGCTCACTGTACACGTCATAGTTTTAATAAGTCATTTCTAATAACTGATTTCTTTTATCTATGCCATGATGACAGCACGTAATATTTTACTAGATATTTTTCAAGACACTAGTATTGAGCTTAAAGTGACATTTAAAGGCTTAACTAGGTTAATTAGGCAAGTTATGGTAATTAGGCAAGTCATTGTTTAACAATGGTTTGTTCCGTTGACAATCGGAAAAATTATATTGCTTAAGGGGCTAAGAATTAAAATACAGATCTTAGAATGGCTTTAAAGAAATTAAAGGCTTTTATTCTAGCCGAAATAAAACTTTCTCTAGAAGAAAAAATATTATAGGAAATACTGTGAAAAATTCCTTGCTCTGTTAAACATCATTTGGGAAATATTTGAAAAAGAAAAGTCAAAGGAGGACGTAAAATTCTGACTTCAGCTGTATATATAGCTACAGTGCATCACAAGAGAGGAAAATAAAGTGTTAATAACACAACACAACATCAGGAAGGAGATTATGAATGCTGAGGTGCAGATTTAATAGGTTTAGAAACTCGTTTGCAATTAACCTAACAGTGTTAAGTCATTTATTATTGAGCAGTATGTTGTTGTGGATTTTATTGTTTTGCAAGCGTGGGATGCAGTGGTTGTTTTCTTCTTGGAGACAGTAATATATCTTAAAGTAATTCTTAATCTATTATTAATGGGAGTAGAAAACAGTTTAGAAATAGATTTTGCTACTTGCCACAGTGTAAGCTAAATTGTCCGTATGTGTGTGTCCAGGTCCTCCAGGTCAGAGGTTGAGTGTTGGGCTAATAATCTACCTCGTACAAAAATTAGATGTTACGAAACACCAACATAATGCGGCCTAATATCAACTTCGATATAAACGACCCTGGGAGTAAGTCAAGTAATGGCCCGTTTCCACTGAGTGGTACAGTACTGTATGGTACAGGTCACCTTTATCAGGCTTGTGATTTCACTGCCAAAATGGTGGGTGTGGTGTAGACAGAAAGTTTCAGTCGACGTCATTCTCGCTCGAGGAAATGTCTACAGTAAAGCTGTAGGGGTCGTTCACATATCATATGAGAATCATAATAGTCCAAAAGTTGATGATAATAGTTAAACATGGCAGTTTGTTCATGGTTTAGGTTGCTGAAAGAATCATTTGCCTCTTTGTTTTTTCTGGCTTCTCCTTTGTTTTTTCATGCTTCACTCTCAAGTTTGTCAATTTCTGAAAGGATCGGATGTCAGAAGCACTTCAATAATCACGCACACATTATTATCATCAGCTCAAGAAGTTCCGTATTTTTAATATAGACGTGCGGCAAGTACACGTGAGAAAGTGAAACTGCTAGCGCTACAGACTGCTTTGTAAACACCTATGTGGCACAAAGTAGATTCTTCTTTGCTTTGTGGTTGTTCATCAAGACGATCATCAATAATTCATCATATATATATATATATATATATATATATATATATATATATATATATAGACATTACACCGTAATATGTAATATATATATATATATATTATTACGGTGTAATGTCTCGGCTGTGTATTTAAAAAAGGCACTTCCTTTGATTTCATTCTCCTAGCTTGTGCACGAGTTAGTGACATATCTCTGTAAACCAATAGCGTTCAGCTGTGTG
Organism: Danio albolineatus; assembly: GCA_903798035.1. NCBI lineage: Eukaryota > Metazoa > Chordata > Actinopteri > Cypriniformes > Danionidae > Danio > Danio albolineatus. The sequence goes on from CAIGQQ010011173.1 coordinate 6,237,531, forward strand.
TCTTGCTTTGCCTTTGGTACACTTTTGTTGTGCTAGGTACCCTTCCAAAAGTAACATTAACACCAACTTTATGTTGATGTTGGCCATTAAAACGTCATTGGCTAAAATGGCAAAATGGTGTCTGTATTTAACCTTTTATCTCTTCTTTGTACAAATGAAAACTATTTATTCTTTGCTGTTCATTCAATTATTTTAATGTTTGACTTCCCTTCAGATTCTGACATTTATATTTATAAAGATTAGTATATACTGGAAAAGAACAGTCTTTGTTTCTAAATATTTTCATGTGGTTTATTTAGTTAAAGTTCCCGTGAAATGTACATATTTTATTGGATGTTTGATGTAATCTCAACTGAAACATGAAGAGATTGGTGGGACATAGTGTAGCACCTCCTCTTAAAAAAACAGCCAATAGCATTTTGTTTTAGCACAGCTCTGCCAGTGAGAGGGGTTGAGCTCAAGTGCATAAAATTAAAAAGCAAATGTGAAGGGTCTTGAAGGGGCCGGGGCATGTCAGATACTGGAGAGCATTTGATTGGTCACAGTTAGATGAGATACTGACGTATGAGTGAATAAAACTGTTGATTCATTTAGATCAGTGCTTCTCAAACTTTTTTCACCAGGTACCACCTCGGAAAAAATTTGTCTCTCCAAGTACCACCATATGACCGTTAATGAAATACAGTAGCGTAGTAGGCATGATTAAGCAGCTACAGCACCGCACAGTTCAAAAACGAGGCAGATAGTTTAAAAATACATATTTACATATTAAAAATATGTATTATTGTCAGCCACTTTAAACATTATAAATAGTTTAAACATTAACTGTGCTTGCAGACAAAAAAAATTAGAAGTTAGTTAAAAAGGCACTGTTCTTTAAGTAAAAAAAGAAAACTGCTGCAGGAGCCTATTCATCTAAACCTAGAAATGTTGCTTGGATCAGATGAATAATGGCTGTTACATAAATATATATACACTTTTTTAATACATTTTGAGATATATATTGTATGTACAGATGACATATTTGTATATCTTTGATATCTAAACATTAACTTGTATTTTGATATGATTTGGAATTACATATTTAAATTAGAAATTTGATCTGCTTACTGCTCGTCATTTACAGTAGGCCTGTGTGTGTCAGAAAAGCGAGTGATTAAATGCATATATACAGTGCTTGACCAATTCATACGTGCAGTATTTCCGTGATTTGGTGCGAATGAGATCACGAGATTCACGTTAACCGCACACTGACCACTGTTTTCATGCAGACTCGGGTACAGTTCGCCATCCCTCCGTCTGTGTACGCAGAGAGTAACTTAAATTATATTCTACCTCTAAGCTTCAAGTATGGAAAAGTTACTTGAGTCTGTTCTGTGTCTCGCACGATTTGAATCACATCCAAATTAATTTGCTTAAATCTGAGGTAACAAACTAAACCGAAAGCCACGCTGTTTTACAAACAAATAACATTATATACCGAAAGCACGCATTATTTTACACAAACTACGAGCACTCATTTAAACACGTTCGTAATAATTATTTTACCAATGATGCAGCATGGGGAACTTCCTGAATTTTGCAGGACTAGTCTGCAGAAGGGCTTCTCTGGCGCGTGTGTGTCTGCTCCGCACCGCACACACTGGAAGCGCCGCGCGCCTCGTCCTCATCCTCAGCGCCAAACAGATTTTTTAACATCTGATGACGCGATGCACTAAAGTAAACATTTTGGCACAACGGTGTAATCATACGCTTCAGGAAACAGCCAATGGAAAACACGCACCTATCTGATGTGCGTGTTATCGGACGCGTCAAAGGGTTAAAAAAAAGTGTTCATTTTAATATTTTATTATTCAGCGACTCTTCCGCGTACCACTAGAGGAAAGCCTGCGTACCACAAGTGGTACGCGTACCACAGTTTGAGAACCACTGATTTAGATGAAAGAGACATCTATCTATCTATCTATCTATCTATCTATCTATCTGTCTGTCTGTCTGTCTGTCTGTCTGTCTGTCTGTCTGTCTGTCTGTCTGTCTACCTGCAGTATCTATCTATCTATCTATCTATCCGTCTGTCTGTCCGTCCGTCCGTCCGTCCGTCCGTCCGTCCGTCTGTCTACCTGTCTGTCTGTCTACCTGTCTACCTGCAGTATCTATCTATCTATCTATCTATCTATCTATCTATCTGTCTGTCTGTCTGTCTGTCTGTCTGTCTATCTATCTATCTATCTGTCTGTCCGTCCGTCCGTCCGTCCGTCCGTCCGTCCGTCCGTCCGTCCGTCTGTCTACCTGTCTACCTGTCTACCTGCAGTATCTATCTATCTATCTATCTATCTATCTATCTATCTATCTATCTGTCTGTCTGTCTGTCTGTCTGTCTGTCTGTCTGTCTGTCTGCCTGCCTGCCTGCCTGCCTGCCTGCCTGCCTGCCTGTCTGTCTACCTGCAGTATCTATCTATCTATCTATCTATCTATCTATCTATCTATCTATCTATCTATCTATCTATCTATCTATCTATCTATCTATCTATCTATCTGTCTATCTGTCTATCTATCTATCTATCTGCAGTATCTATCTATCTATCTGTCTGTCTGTCTATCTATCTGCAGTATCTATCTATCTGCA
>CAIGQQ010011173.1:6275098-6322918 GCA_903798035.1 Danio albolineatus
TGTAGTGTCTCTGGTTAACTTGTATTCTCATATCGCGTCTAAAAGCATGTTGTAAACGCGACGCGTGCCGCTTTGTTTACGGATTAAAATGCGTTTGAGCTCGTGTTCCTCTGCTGTGTGTCGTTATGGCCACCATGAGCTCTGCTACACATGTTCGGCGGTTTTGCCGCTGTGTGCACTAATACTGAATGTATGTCACTGTTTTTACTTCTGGTTAAGAATTAGAGTGATATGCTGGGAAATCGGGGGTTAGTTTCGGGGGTGAGGTGTCTGAAATACGGGCGACTCCCGATAAAAACGAGTGTTGGCAGATTAGCTCACGCACACGCTATGACTCCTTCAGTATTGATAAGCCATGGTGGGCATTCTCTCACGCTGAGCGCTGTCGACCAATCGCAACAGACTGAGTCATCGGTCCAATCAGCGCAGTTTAGCATGGCGCGAAGGAGGGGTTTTGGAACAAATGAATCACTGAACGATTCATATAGGAGTCGCTGGGATAATGAGGTAAAAATAAATGCAGATTATAAGACAATGAAAGTGTTTTTTGACCATGCATGCATATCAGCCTGCTGTTGGAGACCCCCAAAACCAAAATATGACCCTTTTCAATGTATAATATGGGCTCTTTAAATGAGCTGAATCAACACAATTCTTGAGTTTTTTTAAGGCAATTTACTTGTTTTACTGTATGTAAAGTCCATTTAAATTTGTGAAAACAAATAATTTAGCTTGATTTGTTTTGGGACAACATGAATTGTGTGGCAAACCCAGCATTATTTTTATAGTTTATTTGTGTGTGTGTGTGTGTGTGTGTGTGTGTGTGTGTGTGTGTGTGTGTGTGTGTGTGTGTGTGTGTGTGTGTGTGTGTGTGTGTGTGTGTGTGTGTGTGTGTGTGTATATTTTTGTATTTAGAATGTTTAGTAAAACTATATGAATTATATAGATATTTTACCAGTATATTATATCTTCACTAGTGAACAGTCATTCATTTCCACATTCCTCTGTTTAAAACCTGTAATCAGACGCTTGCTGTATGATTATTGTGGTCTCAGCCCTGCTGCTGCTCTGCAGGAGGACATCATGAAATCAGTCAGTTGTGTCACACTCGCAGGTTTAACAGATGGATCCGCTGCTTCACGTGTTTCTGTGTCTTCAGTGTGTTTGGCAGAGAGCAAACAGAGCAGCCGGATGCCAGAGTTATTTAAAGGAACATTCCACTTTTTACAAGAGCATTTTTGAATCCATTCAGACGATCTCCTGGTCTGGCGGGAGCACTTTTAGCTTCGCTTGGCACAGTTCATTGAATCGGATTAGACCATTAGCATCTCGCTCAAATTTTTAAAACAAAGATTAGTCAATTATCCTAGTCTTTTGTAGTTTAATCGTTTACAAAGACCGACTGGAAATGAAAAGTTGCCATTTTCTGAATGAGAGAATAGTATATGCGCAATGTTATCACGCTGCACCTGAAAATAGTCCCCAGCTTCTTTGATTATTACACTAGAATAAGAGTATAGTTCCTGGACATATTGGCCTAGAAAATAGCAACTTTTAATGTTCTGTCTTAGTGCTTTGTTATGGCAGGCTGTTTAATAATATCCAGGATGTATTTGTTTATATGCAATTCAGTTTTAAAATGGCAAGTCTTGATGTCAGGAAGGAGATTTCTGCTAGCAATGGAAGTTTCTCATATCAGGGATTCTTTCACACTAGTAAAAGTGTTAATTCCTGCTATCAGTAATGATATCACAACTCACAGAAATCAAATTTTGGATTTTTTTTTATATCCAGAAATAAATTTCAGCTTGGAAAAAGTATTATGTGTTTTGCCTAGTAGTTTAAATTCACCATAAGCTGCCATTCAAACTCAGTTGTTGGTATCAAGATTCAGAGAGATTTTTAGCAAAATTTACTGTAATATTAAGAAATCTTGCATAGGCCTGTCACGATATCCATTTTTGTTGTACGATATATTGCACCAAAATATATCGCGATAAACGATATTATTGTAATTTTAATACCATTTTGTCACTCGTTATATAATGACAATATAACATCATATTAATGCAAGTACACTCTTCCAAAGAACACATAATATTTCATTATTAAGACTGTTTTATTTAACCATAGTCATTTTAACTATTTCATAATTAGACATTGGAATCAGAATGCGAAAATGCCTGTCCTTAATAAATAATAATAAATGTTAACAAAAAAGTGCAAGGTTAAGAGTAACAGAGGTTTCGATATCTGCAACCAGATCTATTTTCAATTGTCAGGCACCCATTTGAAAAATGAACTACAGTCATTTATAATAAATACTATAGTGTTTTTAGCCATACTGACACTTACACCTCCAATAAAGGTAGAGAAGTTGCACAATCAGCTCAAATGTTGCTAGTATTTGTTTTATATGTATGGGCGATATATATTGCATCACCAAAAATTATTGAGGCCATGTTCATGTGTTGTACGATAAGTCAATATATTGATTATTGTGACAGGCCTAATCTTGCAAATTGTCTTATGTTGTTTTGATTGTTTTATAAGAGTTTTTAATTGTAATTAAGCTGCCTTGCATAGCAGTGTCTTTTTAAATGATTAAATGATTGTGAATGGAGCAAAATACATATTTAAAGCACATTATGGGAATAACGCAACTGTCATGTATGATTTAATGCAGGAATATGGAGTTATTATTCCTAACAGGTGGTTTTTGAGAATCCTGGGCTTGTTTTTTTTTTTCTTCTTCTGGTAACTGGAAACCCTGCACATCTTACACTTTTTTCCATATTCGAAGTAGCAGGAGTTCATTGACTAATACACCTAGTTATTAGTTAACTATTATTATTATTCATATTAGTTCATCAATCCAAAAGATGTCAGTATGACTGCAAATTCCACATTGAACAGAATGTTGATGCCATCAGATTTATGGCAATAGTTATCAAAAATCTGCTTCAGTTTGGAGTGGATACAGCTCAATCAATGGAAGTTTTTAATGTGATCAAAGACATTCAAGGCATTTATTCAAAGATAAACGTAAAATCTCTCAGATAGTTCAGGGATATAAATGTTCTGTCATCATTTACTCACCCTTCACTTGGCAGAAACCTTTTTGAGTTTCTTTCTTCAAGGATGTTATACTGAAGTTATTTTGTTCCTACTATGGATGCCAATGGCTCATTTTTTCCATCATTCTTCAGAATTTCTTCATTTGAATTTAACAGAAGAAAGAAATGTTATAAACGTTTAGAGCCACTTGAGTGTGAGTACATGATGAGACAATGTTCATTTTTGGGTGAACTATCTCTTTAATTGGTCTAGTGGTTTAGTTGTGGAAGGATCTGTCATTCAGAGTAATTCTGCAGTCACAGCATTTTTTTTCTACTCGTTCAGGCTGCACTGACATTAAGCGCTAATTATAATCTTTGAAGCCCTCAAATCGAGAGAACTAATGTACCAACTAATTATCTGCAAACTCAGAAACATCACAGCATGCTGCCGTCCTTTAGTAGCTGAATGGAAATGATTAGAGTTTAAAATGGACGTCTTCCTGATTGCCTTTATGGAGATTAAAGGACTCTCTGCTTGTAGCATATTGGCAGATATTTAGCCAATTAAAGCTGTTGCTGAATATGGCATTTCTCTGATTGTGTAAAAACGAATGTCCAGCAGCACTTATGTTTAGTTTTCTCTGTTCAATTCAATTCATCTTTATTTCTATAGCGCTTTTACAATGTAGATTGTGTCAAAGCAGCTTCACATAGAAGTTCTAGTAAAGTCCAGATTTCAGGGTAGTTCAGTTCAGTGTTGTTTAAATTTCACTGCTGAAAGGTCAAACACTGATGAGCAAATCTATCGATGCGCAGCTCCTCATATCCCAATCCAAGGAACCAAGGTGGCGAGAAAAAAAAAAATTCACCAGTTGACAAAGTGAAGGGGGGAAAAAAATCTTAAGAGAAACCAGGCTTTGCTGGCCACGGCCATTTTTGTTCAGGACTAACTTCTTGTGTGGAGCTGCAGTCTAGGCGTTGAAGGCTGAAGAATGCTGGACGTCCATCATGGGTGACCTACTCTACTCTCTGTTCTTTTGGGTAAATCCAGAGTTGAGTCCTTAGTCAATCTGAGATTTTCTGAGTCAGTGCTGTAGGCATAGTTAAATAAAAAATAAAAAATAAAGATTTACTCACCCTTCACTTGTTCAAAACCTATTTGAGTTTCTTCTGTTGAACTGTTCTTCTGTTGAAGATGTTTTGAAAAATGCTCAGCCCAGGCTCATTCTCAAGAGCTGTTTTTATGCAGTTTTGGTTTTCTCAAGTCTACCAGAGGCCGCTGTGTATTTGATTTTATTTTTTCTCACATTTCATTATGCTGTTCTCACGTAAATCCACCAGATGCCGCTGTCGACTGACTGACTGACCGACCAACCGACTGATCCCTTTACCCACCCTGTTCCCTAAACCCAATCGACAGTGTTTTAAAAAGCACCAACTGACCAGTGCCCACCCACTTCACTAAGTGGGGTTTATTTATAAACTAATTTCGAGAGGATCACTTGCTTATGATTGAACACAGCTGGTACCACATCAGCTCCGCATATTGCACCAATCAGACGAATCCTTACACACTATAAATTACCAGAGCTTTCTACTCCAGTCATCTTCGTCCTGAAGAATCCCCCCTTCCACCCCAACTCCTCCCCTTCTCCGATAGGGCGGTACGGTGGCCCAGTGGTTAGCACTGTTGCCTCACAGCAAGAATGCCGCTGGTTCGGCCTCTCCCCGAGCCAGTCGGTGTTTCTGTGTGGAGTTTGCATGTTCTCCCCGTGTTCGCGTGGGTTTTCCCCGGGTCCTCCGGTTTCCTACCACCGTCCAAAAAACATACTACATAAGTAAATTGACTACCTTTAAATAACATCTTAAGCAAACCTAGTTAAGATATATCTCAGCACGTTCACAAGCGGGGGGAGTTCTCGAGACTTAGCTGAGCTCAAACTCTCCTCTCGCCCTTTAAACGAGAGGGAGCCCTGGGCTCAAGGATATTCTGAGCTCAGGGCTCTCTCCCGGGACAGCATGCCAAATACGCTTTATAATCAATCATCAGCTAAGTGTGAACTCTTGAAACCCTGTGTTTTGAAAAGAAATCAGGAAAAGAAAAGCCCTTGTCTGATATTTACCACATTTTCAGATTTTACCACATTCTTACCTTGTTTTTTACTTGTTTAAATTTTTTGCCTTTTGTTTTTGTCTTACCTGTTTTCTGGAACTGTTCTTCACTAAAATCGAACCCCGTCGTCACAGTCAACTCCTCTCTGCATCTCAAATCCTCTGACGTACTCTGCAAGTCACTAGACAAACTTGCAACAGCGGAAAAGCCGTCCACACGGAGGTAAGCGGTCAGCTGGTAGCACGAACAGCATTCGTTTTAAAGATAAAATTCAGCCATACGTACTTTTGGCTACATAATTCGTGATCTCCATAATTGTATGTGTATATAAGGCTACATTTTCAGAATGATCCTGTATTGAATAGATAGCATGATCACAAGTGGGCACAATGGGACAGAATGAATGGACGATCCTTTTGACTGACCATATTGTAAAACATCTAAAATGTTGTTTTGGTCATTCTAAAATCCTTCAGCCAAAGTCTGTCATCAAAGTGGTTCAGTATTATTACCTCTGGAATTTGAGTTAAATAAGAAAGTAGACCACCATGGCTTTTCCTACTGCAGCCACTTCCATTTTTCTGTTTGATATTTGGCGGCAGTTTATCAGAAAGTGGCATTTTTGTTCTTGTTTTACTCACTGGAAGGAAACGATGCTTTATTAGCAGTGTTCATTTTTGTGCATGACTTTAATTCTCATCTTTGGATTGAAACATAAGAAGAAGACTTAACTCTACGTGTGAATGAATCAGTTTAATAAAGCGTACAAAGTAGACAGTCTGTTAACAGGTGACGGCACCACCACAAATAAACCAACAGACGAACACACAGCATTTGAAAGGTTGCGTTATTTACTCAGGCACTTTGTGTTTGCGTGCGCTCCGTCCATCACCTGGGCATGTATTGGTGCGGCAGGCCACTGTGGTTTCTGTCCCGCAGGGCTTTATCCACCGTTTGGATGTACTGGTCAATCCGAGCTCTCATCTCTGGGCTGAAGGGGTCAAAATTCAGGCTTCGGGATCCTGAGCGTTTGAAATGTCCATCTCTGTCACTCTCCATGCACAGAAGCCTCTCCTCGGGGATGCTGACGTTCAGGAAAGCGGTGACTGTTTTTAACTGGGGGATGAGATCTTTCTGGAGGTCTTCAAAATGCACCACCAGTAAGCGGTGTGCAAAGCGCAGCCAGGCCAGAGCGTGAGACACCCACCAGGACGAGTAGCTGTCTACAAACTCACTCCACTCTGCAGGGGGGAAAATAAAAAAGCTGTTTTAGTGGCAGGGTGCGAATTACAGTGGGATTTCGGGAGGATTGACCTGCCTAGTTAATGCTTGATCGTCCCCTGAAGGACACCAAAACAAGATGTACACATGGGGTTTCAGGCCTTTAATAGTGAGAAATAGTTTGCTTTGATCTGTATAATCATTTTATTAATTAAAATAGAGATAATAGAAGAATACGTTTGACCACCCCTATAGCGGTTCATACCTATGTGAATGCATAATAGCACCAATCAATCTACACAAGAAAAAAATCATTCAACAGTCTGAAACCGGCAGATCTAGAGCACCAATAGACACCATAAGTGTTCACAAGTCAGTTTTCTAGTAAAATAGGTGTTTGTTTCTACACATAGCCTAAAAGTAAAGTAAAATTAGATGTATAGTTTGACCTACAGTACATTAGCATCTGAAATAACTAATCAGAGGTTACTGTAGGTCAAAAGATTGTACTAAATATCCCTCAAAACAGTGAACACTTAAATACATTTTATTCATGTCATTTAAATAAATAGGCTACATAAATTTGATTTCACTGAAGCATGAATTACACAAAGCAGTATTACAGAAAAAGTCTCCCTCCCCAATTGTCAATGTATAATTCACACCCTGATTATTAGTAAAGACAAACTAACAAATCATCTTTTTATTCTTCAATTTGATAGACAAACTGTCAAATTGCTTTGATAGTTGTTTTCTTATTTGCCGTGCTAGTTGTCAGGCAGTGAAAATTGGGCCTAAATGTAATGACTCTATATTTATTTAGCTGTAAGTATGTAATAAGAATAAAATATATATATATATAAACTCTAACTATTTCAGCATATGTTTTTTACGCAGCGGATGTCCTTCAAGCCGTAACCCAGTATTGGGAAACATCCATACACACTCATTCAGACACATACATTACATACAATTTAGTTTATTCAGTTCACCTATAGCGCTTGTTTTGGACTGAGGGGGAATCCGGAGCAACCATAGCAAACCCACACAAACACGGGGAGAACATGCAAACTGCCCCAGCCGGGAATCGAACCAGCGACCTTCTTACTGTGAGGCGACAGTACTAACCACTGAGCCACCATGCTGCCCGTCATTACTGTAATGTTTAACTGTAAACTATAAATACAATATTAATACTAAAACTATTATTGTGTGCATATTTTTTTTCATTGTTAAAGCAAAAAATGTCTCTATGAGTGTTTTCAAACAGCTATTTTTGATTTACCAAAGTCACACAAAAGCCAATTTCACGTCACATCCATAATGAAGCTTTTTCTTTTGTAAATGCCAAAATGTCAAATAAAATAAAATCTGTCATTTTTTGTTCTATAGAGAGACAACTCTCATCCTTTTGATTAGCATTATTTCTTTTGAGTTGTGCAGTTTAATTCACAGCATTTCTACAAAGTTTGTTGTATACTTAACTTTAAAAAAACTGTAAAAAAAGACTTTTTTGGTCACATCCATAACGCATGTTTATTCCTCGTTTAAAATATAATTTTTTTTTACAAATTGATATTTTTCTGATCCCATAAATCTGTGCTTCGTTGTTTTGGAAAATATAAACCGATGTTTCAATATAATGTTAACATACAATCACCGGCCACTTTATTAGGTACACTTGTCCAACTGCTCATTAACTAATCAGCCAATCACATGGCAGCAACTCAATGCATTTATGCATGTAGACATGGTCAAGATGATCTGCTGCAGTTCAAACCGAGCATCAGAACGGGTAAGAAAGGTGATTTAAGTGAATTTGAACGTGGCATGGTTGTTGGTCCCTCGAGGTGGATGGGCTACAGCAGCAGAAGTCCACACTGGGTGCCACTTTTATCGGCTAAGAACAGGAAACTGAGGCTAAGATTCACATAGGCTCACCAAAATTGAACAATAGAAGATTGGAAAAACGTTGTCTGGCCTGATTAGTCTCAATTTCTGCTGTGACATTCAGATGGTAGGGTCAGAATTTGGCATCAACAACATGAAAGCATGGATCCATCCTACCTTGTCTCAAAGGTTCAGGCTGGTGGTGGTGGTGTAATGGTGTGGGGGATATTTTCTTGGCACACTTTGGGCCCATTAGTAACTAATAAAGTGTCCAGTGAGTGTATACTTTCTATATGAACTTATGTTTTCAGTTTTTACTGTAAATGTCACATCCATAACGCTAGACTTGCCCATATACAGGACTTTGAAGTGAAAGCTAAAATTGAAGTGACTTGCACCTTTGCTTCTCCAGTGAGCGTGGGATGCGTAGCCCAGGTGTCCTGCACACTTGCGGTTGAACTCTGCCATCAGAGAGCGGTACGGGTTTCGCATCAGCAGGATGGCAGAGTCAAACATCTGAATCTCTCGCTGACCACTTTCATGCGTCTTGACGCAGACCACTCTCCCGCTCTGCCAGTAATCCTTCTCTCCTTTAAAACCTGCAGAGACCTCACATTTCATTTGCTCATCACATTACTTATTAAGAGCAAAAACTCATTTTGAGAAAACAGCCTTTCAAAATATCAATTGTAAATGAAATCTACAGACACAAAGGGATCAATTCTGACAAAAGAAACACTTTAAAATGTATTTTGGATGTTTTCTTTAAGAAAAGGGGGGAAAAAAATCCCCAAATTCATGAAATTGTAGATGTATGAACAACAATGTTTTGCCTGCAGTGTCATTTCAGTGCTGGCTCTGGGAGAAAAAAAAAAACATCAGTGTGTTCTTTCTTTGTGCAATCAGTTAAAAAGGGTTATATAGTCGACTCTCACCTTTATTGTACAGAGATCCGTCAAAGTAATAGCTGCCGGTGTAGAATCCGGTGACGAGTTCGATCAGGTGACGCAGCCAAGTGTTTCCTGCTCCTGGAAAACTGGACAGGGCCACAAGAGTGCTGGACTTATGGGCCAGAAATGACCTTTCTTTGCATGTTGCATCTGAAAGAAGACATCTTTTCTTAGTTTAAAGAGTGGTGAAGTCCAGTGCTGCTGCATGTTGTAGTTTACCTAGCACTGGAGTGCTGTACACCCAGTAGAAGTCCAGGTCAAGAGGGAAAGCTTGGTTTGTTTGGTTGGCCTTCTCGCATCTATGTTCACTCTTTTGGACTGTCGAGAGAAACGAGGCACGGCTGCAGAAACAGTCCTGTCCTCTCAAGAGAGCCAATGGCAGGTCCTAATAAAGGCACACACAATTTATAGGTGTCATAATTATTATTATTCACTGTCGCACTTTCTGGATTGCTTGTTTTGGATCATCCTTTAACAGTGATATTCATATTGAACTGAACTCTTTTTTTTTTTTTTTAAATGACTTGTACTATACCAGCAATCTGCCACTGATACTGTACATCAAATACATTTCACTATAATGAAATAATCGTTCACTTTTATTTGTCCAGCGTTCATTCTTGTAATGTAGATTTGACGATCTAAATTATTGTTAAAGCTATAGAAAAGTGAGTTGTTTATTACTTTTATTATTGTTTTTATTGATAATATAGAGAAACGACTGATATGATTGACATAAAATTGCACATCTTGTCAGGAAAGCAGGATTGTATGTTCAGTAGTAAATGTCCTCTGAGGGCCAGAGGGCGCTCTTGTGTAGAAAATCCAAACACCCACTAAGAAGACTGGGAGACCCCTATGGCATTAACTCTAAGCCGGATTTAAAATGAGTCGAAACAACACAGTTCTTAAGTTTTTTTGAGGGGACAACTTAATTGTTTTATGTTCAGTCCACTTAAATTTGTAAGTTAATTTATTCGATTTGTGTTGCAACAACGTGAAGTAATTGTTTGGAGCCCTACATTTTTCATAGTGTTGCATTATATATAGAAGGCGGTATCCGAAATCATCCCCTATTGACCTTATTTTTCAATGCGGAAGTGCGCTTGTTGATTCAGCTGCCTATGGGAGAAATGACTAGGAATAATAAATGGCAGAAAACGGTCAAACTACTTGTTTTACAAACAAGTATTTGCATGACAAACAGACAAAGCAGAATAATATAAGAAGAAAATATCAGTTTGCAGCATCAAGCAGCATAACAAGCTGTTTTTAACCTCTAAAAATTAATGGAAGTGAATTAGACCAGAAGTCTTGAGCCAAAATGATTCAAATGGCTGTGAATACCATCATTCTATATTCCCTACATTGGTCTACTAATATAGTCCACTTGAAGGAGTGAATGAAACGAGTGAGTAAATTTGACCACAGAAGGGATCCGTTTTGTTTGTGCTTTCCTAGATGATAAATTCCTCAGATAGACCTCTGTGACTATTATTTAGCACTTAGCGAGTTGTCTATTAGTAATAAAACATAGACCACTTTTTAAACATAGAAGACTTTCCGTTTCTGTCGTGTACAAACGTTGCTTTAATTAAATAATATTTTTATGTTTAACCACACACCTTTAGGATTGAGCTTTAGATGCCATTTTGTGGTCAGATGCGGAAATTCATTCAGTGTGCAAACTCTCACATGCATTATGGGGATTTTCTAGCTGCTGAGTCTACATGGGTTGTACAGTTGTTATTACTCTGACCGGTTACTCACTGAAGCTAAGCAGGGCTGAGCCTGGTCAGTACCTGGATGGGAGACCACATGGGAAAACTAGGTTTGCTGTTGGAAGTTGTGTTAGTGAGGCCAGCAGGGGGTGCTCAACCTGTGGTCTGTGTGAGTCCTAATGCCCCAGTAAAGTGAAGGGGACACCATGCTGTCAGTGGATGCCGTCTTTTGTATGAGATGTTAAACTGAGATACTGACTCTGTGGTCATTAAAAATCCCATGGCATTTTTTGTAAAGAGTAGGGGTGTAACCTCAGTGTAATACATTACATTACATTACTATGACTCAGTGTAGTAAATGTTCCTCCATCGGAAAGCACAGGTTTACTAGTTTACTTTACTGACAGAATGGGCTTAATAATGTGCTTCATAATAATAATAATAATAATAATAATAATAATAATAATAATAATAATAATAATAAAATGATCTTGATTTAGTAGGAAAACAGTCCATTGGAGCAGGATTTTGAATGTCGGCATTTTAACTGGTTTGAGCCAAGGATTGAGTTACGAGCACATTCAAGTTAATGATTTGGCTGATTGTTTGAGATGGTGTAATGTACTGGACTACTACCCTCTGACTAAGTTTTAAGTCTTTAGGCCTTTTAGGCTGGGCAATAGCAATTAGGGCAGAAAAAAATCTAACAAATACTTGAACCCCTAATAATAATACATTTTAGTAGCAATAGTTGTTTATAATGAATATAATTATTTTCTAGTGTAATTATCACCCAGAGGAAAAAAATCTATTACAGACTGACAGACAAGAGCATTTGTGAACTCCACCTGATCTGTGCAGCTCTCGATACACTGCTGAGGAGTGTGTGTCGACCCAGAGGTCTGGATCAGGAGGTCAGCGGTTGAGTTCTTTGGCCTCTCGTAGCAGCCGTGGTAGTGCACAGTTCTGTCTGAGAAACAATGGACACAATAAACTGACGTTATCTTGCACAAAGCCTCAGGTCAACCTCCCATTGTGCTCAGCAAATGCAGCGTCAACTTACAACAAGACCCGAATGCTTTTTTGGTCTTATCCAGTGGTTTAAGAGTACTGAAAAATCCTCTTAAGGATCATTACTTAACCAAAGATGTACACACTCAGAAATAAAGGTACAAAATACTATATGTCACTGGGTTGGTACCATACAGGTGAACATTACTACCTTTAGAGCAGTGGTTCTCAAACTAAGGGGTTGCAACCCCTATGGGGTCAGAGAATGATTCCAAAGGGGTCGCGAGAGTGATTTAAAAATTGTGTAATTTTCTGTGATTATAATATGTATTTTTCAGTATTACAAGTAAAAACTACAAACAAATATTTGAAGATTTTTTAAAAAGATATTACTGATTAGAGTGTTTAAAAAAAAAAAGTGAACCGAACATCAGCACTGTGCTAACTCGCTAGTTATCACTACGGAGCGCATCTAAAACTGTAAAACATTAAACTATGTGAAAACTGCAACTGCAGAGATGGATAAACATGTAATTCGCAAAACTAAAATGTTGAGGAAACTGGACAGTTTGCCTGAGTCATTGGAACCGTCTGCTTCGTCTAAGCATATGAGCAAGACCCCATCAGACCAAAATAGAAAACGCCAGAAATTTTTTGAGAGTAAAGGTACCTGTTGAAAATATTACTCAAATATAATTTAAATGTATGCCTTCTAGTATTACACTGTGAACGATTGATGTGTTTACACACAATTTGTGCATGTGTGTGAAAACGTAACATTCTGTAGTGCATTGACTGATTGTGCTTTTTGACCATTTTAGTCAACATACAGTACAGCAGGCATCGGTTATTTTCTTGTCGTCACATGCAGTCTAAACAGTCATTCATGACGTGTAATGATTCTGTGTCTTCTGTCTTGATGTTGTATGATGTGATTTTTAGTTTTTTTTCTATGAGATTTGATTGGACTGGAATCACAGGACTGATTATTGTACTTTAGCCAATCACCATAGACAAGAAAAAAATGAAGTAGGGACCGCAGGTTGAAGAAAAATAGTGGAAAATACTGAAAAATACAGCACTAAAAGTAAAAGTGAAAGTACTCTTTTTTTTTTTTTAACTCCTTAGTAAAGTTCAATTCCTGAGAAAGCCCACTCAATTACTGTACAGTCATTTGAGTATTTGTAATTTGGTACCTCACACCACTGGTCTTATCTACAGTAATGATACTCAGGCCCTGTTTACACTAGTGCGTTTTAGTTTTAAAACGGCGTTTTAGCATGAAAACGATCCGCGTCCACACTAGTGTTTCACCCAGCGTCTCTGAACACATCTCTGTCCACACTACTCCACCAAAAACGTATATCACGTGACCATTCGCTCACTCTAGGCGTGCACGTTCAAGTATAAACAGGAAGCATGTGTCTTGCTCGGCATTCTAAATAGGGCTTATGCCGCATGAAACGTGAGCGATTAGCGAGTGCTCGAACAGTAGCTTGCCTCTTGCGGATATATGCAGCTGTTGCAGTAAAAAGGCAGAGTTTAACTGCACAATGGCGCCTAAAACGGACAATAGTGCAAACAACGCTCCCATTTCTGTGTCCATGTTGTTTACAGTGAAGGCTGGTCTGCTGTCTGCCGGTGGCGTTACAGTCATGTGATAGGGGCTTGACGAATAAGGGAAGTTTACGCAATGACCAAAAAGCCCCAATCAAGTAGCGAATCTCAGCAGCCACACCTCTGTTTTCAGATGTCTGTGTTTTCCTCCATCCACACTGAGACAGAGCAGCAGCATTTTAGAGTGAAATGGCCTCTCCAGCTTTTCCAAAACGCTCCGTTTTTGGGGCTCGAAAACTCCGGCGTAGTGTGGACGGATGGCGTAACCATAACAAAACTTATGCGTTTTAAAACGAAAACGCATTAGTGTAAACGGGGCCTCAATGGAGACCCAGGGTTCTTAACTTTAAATTCATAATCTCTCAAAATATTTAAAAAATGTCACATCTCACATCTCCTCTGTCCTGGAAGACGATCCTCAACCCTGTACACAGACAGACGACCCACTCCTCCACAGGGGGATCCCTTCTCTCCCCGGCAGTCCAGATTACAGTCTTCCCCTCGAGCCCGGTGAGCACACACACGATTCCCACAGTGACACTCTGATCCAAACTCCAGTCCTGCATATCGGAAACCACTGCAAACAGGAGACGGCCTTCACTTCTGGGAGATTACACATGGGAATTCTATTCTACTCTATTGACCTTATTCTTTAATGCTAAAGTGCGCTTGTTTTTGCAATCGTTTTAGAACTTTTGATTCAGTTTACTATTAGAGAAATAAGGAATACTAGGAATAATAAACGGCAGAAAACAGTCAAACTACTTCCTCTACTAACAAGTGCGTTCATGACTACTGTACAGACAAAGTAGAATAATTGGCTAAAATACAGCAGGAAAACATCAGTTTTCAACATCAAGCAGCAGAACGAGCTGTTTTTAAATTCTAAAAATGATTGGAAGTGATTGGGACCAGAAGTCTTGAGCCAAAAAGATTGAAAGATTCAGCCCACTCGTATGCCAAAAATAAGGCCTATTCTATTCTATTCTATTCTATTCTATTCTATTCTATTCTATTCTATTCTATTCTATTCTATTCTATGTGTTCTGTTTTGTTCTACTCTAGCAGTTGCTATTTCATCTGAGAAACGAGACAAACTCTAAGTAACAAAAACCTTTGCAGTGCATATTTTGATGCACTTATCTTGGTCAGTGTTCATTTATAAATGTGTAATTGTTTATTCTTAAAGTAAAATTTATGACATTGGTTAAAATACAACAGTTTGCAAATCCTGCAGGACGTGGTACATGATTCATTCATTCATTTATTTATTCTTATTCTTTTGGCTTAGTCTCTTATTTATCAGCGGTCATCACAGCAGAATGAACTAATAACGATTCGAGCATATGCTTTATGCAGCCGCAACCCAGTACTGGGAAACACCCATACACTCTCACATTCACACACACTCATTCACTAAGGTCAATTAAGTTTGTTCAATTCACTTATACTGAATGTCTTTGGACTATGGGGGAAACCGGAACACCAGGAGGAAACCCGTGCCAACAACGGGGAGAACATGCAAACTCCACACAGAAACACACACTGGTCCAGCTGGGATTCGAACCAGCAACCTTCTTGCTTTGAGGTGTCAGTGCTAACCACTGAGCCACCGCGCCGCCTACTTTATTTAATCAGTAAATGTGTATTTTCACACTTTGAATATTCATCATTGATTGTTTTAGTATGGATTTTTTTCTCTTTAAAACGGCTGTAACATTTACATATGTCTATCGCTCTAACTGTGACTCTCTGGATCAGCTCCAAGTCCGTCACACCAGTCAGCTCTCATTCTGCCACCTGCTTCTGTGGATAAACACTGAACACTTTCTTCTAACAGAACAGGGCTTCTTTCAGTACTCAGTGCTTTTTCTTCTGGGTTCACTTCAGACATTACCTCTCTGAGCAGGTGTCCTGACACAAGGCACTGGTCATTTTACGGAAATCGTACAGAACGGTCCCGCCGAGTGCATGCTCCGTTTCATTGTTTATAAAACATCCAATGTAGGTGCCTGATTGAGAATGAAAACAGCATTAAAAACAAATTCCAAAATAATTTAAAGATAAAATGATTATTTTATTTTTTATAAACCATCACCTTTATGTCTGGCTTCTTTTTGTGATGAGTGATGTTCAGAAGAACTTTTCTGTTCAGCACTGCTGTGAAACCAGTGGCGTCTGAGATGCCTGATCTCCATGTTACGAGATGTGAGGTGCTTCTTGTCATTTCTGTTGTCTGGCTGATCAAGATTTTCCATCTCCTGGATGATGTTCCTCCTGTACAGCCACCTGACAGCAGGTCCCTCCAGGGCTCTAGGTGGTGCTGGTAGCGAAGGGAGTGCCACAGTTTCTGTGTCCCTCTGAAATGTTATTACACTGGAACGCTGAAGCAGTAAAATGCTCCCTGCCATGATGTAAGCCACACCGAGAAAAAACAAGAGTAGGTGAGCTCGCCTTAAAAAGTGCTGCAGTCTGTAGGATGGCTTGGCCATCCTGATTCAAACCATCCAGACACAACTTCTAGACTTATACTGGACAAGTAAATCGATTATATAATGTAGAGTGTGATCTGATCATCATCGTCCTTTAATGTGTCTGAAGCTTCATGAGTTTACTGGACCTAAAACAAACAAACAGAAAAAGGTCTGTCAGGATGAATACAAAATCAGACAAACTAATACTTTGCCATACAAATAGATGTGACAGATCTCCTCTGGAATGTTGAATTGCAGAGCTCATGCAAGCATATTCTCATTTTTGTAAAAAGAGATGGTTCACCCAAAATATGTTCACCCAAATTTCTATATAAGAAATAATCCCTGAAAACATTTTGATTTGGTCATTTATCTGATGTTTTTGTCTAAAGCAACTTACTCTAGTAAAGTGCTACACTAATAAAGGACCTGTTTGTGCTCAGCAAATTATGTGCTAGAGTAAGGAAGAGGATTGTTTTTTTTTATACAGAGAAGAGTGTGTCTAGGGGTAGTTTATGAAACCCACTCACCTGTGTGAATCACACGTCACAAATGTACTTTTTTTTTAGATATGTGTGCAGTACACTTCATAAATGCACAATGTTTTTTTTTTATATGGAGTGATTGTGATTTGTTGAGGTGATTGTTAAAGTGACAGAGAGAAGAAAGAGTATGTTTTCTACATGTGGTTTGTCAAGCCCACTGACCTGTGTGAGGCACACTAAGAATTGCTTAATGTTTTGTGGTGAGTGTGGTGTGGTTGAGGAAGAGAAGAGAGGGTCTTGGTTTTGAAAAGAAATGCTATGGAAGTCAGCGTTTACAGGTTTTCAGCATTTTTCAAAATATCTTCTCCTGTGTTGAACAGAAGAAAGAAACTCCTCAGAATAAAATGATGACATGATTTTCAGTTTTGGGTGAACTGTCCTTTTAAAGCACAAATGCAGCACCTGCTTATTAAATAGAAGATTATTGTGTTCGCTGGTGTGAAGATTAATAAAGTAATCATTCTTGCAGTGTTTAATTTCAAAGCTATTAAAAAAAATAAGTGAGCAACTTGTCATATTTCTCTATTTTCAGCAGCAGATGCTGTGAAAGCTTGTTGTGACCCAGAAGAGTCTTCAGCCCTTTGGGGCTAATGAGTTGTTTGCGATGAATCGATAAGAGTCTAATTATCATTCCTCTTTTGATTTATTAAACCGAAGGAAAACATGAAGAGGACCTGTTTGCAGAAATGCACAGTGTTTCCTGAGGTATGAAAACATCTACAGACAGAATGGCTGGATTTTCTGTGTCTCTCGGTCTCCGTTTTGTGCCTGGTGGTTTATGGGATGTGAGTTGTCTGTCCGTCAGAGTGATGGGTTGGAAGAAATTTCTGCCTGTGGGAGGGAAGAGCTGTCCATCCTACTGAACTTCATGTCAAGGATCACAGTGCTCATTCATACTGCAGACAGAAAGAAGACATTCAGTGCAGATTCATCAGCGTGCAGCAAAGCATATAAAGCCCAATTGCAACAGATGAACTCATTTGTTTTGGCACCATTTTAAAAGTAACATTTTTTTACTTCCATTTTCTTTCCTTAAATTAAATAAACCCATCATAACTGTAATGAGTAGTGGTACAACAGAGGTGAGGATTTAAGTGCAGCTTATTGAGAGAATCATCGGGCAGGCAATAGGTCAAAACAGCGGGGATGGCTGACGTGAAACTGATGTTTCGACACGGTGTCGACATACCGAAGCGCAATGATTCAAAACAATGCACCAAAGCATGGTCCGAAACCTCCAGGTCACATGACTAAAGTGTTTTGAAACACCAGGTGACTAAAGTGATTCAAAGCATCAGGCATTTCAGAGGCGTTTCGAGACCTGCCGAATCTGTGTTTAACTGACAGGGTCGGAAAAAATCTCAAATAGCCTATTAATAAAATCATTAATAATGAATTCCGACTTGTACAAATACTCTGAAATTATGAATTGATGTATATTTTTAATGTTACCTTTTTATGACCAAAACAAGACATATTTATTCACAAAGTGTTCATGGGGATGTCATACCAATGTTAAAACACAACACACTACAAGAGCATTTAAAAACTAACATCTATAGCAGCATCTCCCTGGATTTGAACCCATTATTTGTACATGCTAGCCAGGAACTCTCACAACTTCACTAAATCAACTGAAACCTCAATTCTACAACATGGGGTTCAATACCTCAATTTGCTTAACTGTGCACAGAGAAATGCCAGATTACCAAACCAGCGAAAAAAGTCGAAAATAGAATTTAGTTAATTTACTTAAATAGACTCAACCCATCGCAAAGTTGACGTAACTAAATTTGTATAATTATGTACACAGTTCATTGATAGATGGTTTTAAGACAACTCTTTTTTTTTTTTTTTTTACTTTTTTTTTTCCCAAATAGTCAAATAATCACCTTTATGGTCAACTAATCGCTTTCAAAGTCAACCAATTGCTTTTAAAGCAACAGGGTTACTCACTTTTTTTAAGTAACATCAGCTTATCAGTTTCTACACTGTATACCTGCATGACAACCTAAACTAAAAGGACTGTGACACCAGTTCTTTTTTTTTTTCAATGATATAAAGTCAGAATTAGAATTTAACTGCTTTACTTAAATTGACTAAACCATCGTAACTTGGAACTGTTAAGTTAAAGTAACTTAAGTTTTGTATTTTTCCACACAGTTCATTTACTTGATAGTTTAAGACACCTACGTTTTTAAGTCAACCAATTGCTTTTAAAGCAACTGGTTTACTCACTTTTTTAAGTAACATCAGCTTATCCGTTTTTAAAGTGTACCTGCATGACAGCATACCTTAAAGGACCGTACTAATATTTTTCTAATTGCAGTTTCAGAAATCCTTTAGTGACACGAGTTCCTTTTTGTTTATTTATTATGTCAGGATTAGACTTCAGTTACTTTACTTAAATTGACTAAACCCATCGTAACTCGGAATTAAGTTGACATAACTTACTTTTTATAATTATACACACAGTTCATTTACTTGATAGTTTTAAGACAACGATTGTTTCAAGTAGTCAACGAATCACTCTTAAAGTCAACTAATCGCTTTTAAAGCAACGAGTTTACTCACTTTTTCAAGTAACGTCAGCTACTCACTTTTTACAGTGTACCTGCATACATGGCAACATATCTAAAAGAACTAAAAATGATTTCAGAATTTTTTTTTCTACTTCAGAAATCCTGGTTATTAGTGACACTTGTTTTTTTGTTTGTTTGTTCATTGATTAAAAGTTAGAAAAATAAATTTGCAGTGACATTCTGATAAAAAAAACAATACTGCGAAAACGGCAGTTAAGAAAACATCTGATCATATTGATATAAATATATTTGTACAAGTTCTGCAGTTTTCCATATCATGTCAACATACAGTATGAGGTAACATTTTAAATGACACTTTTATGATAGTTTGATTATAAAGTATATTTGAGACTATATATAGATTTGATTGTGAGACTAAAGTTTATTTTTGGCCAGTGTTCTCTGCATGACTTACATTGTTGTATAGAGAAAAGATTATAGACTCTTTCCACTTCATCTTTTATAAGCAATCCTTTCATGTGTCATAGAAAGAAAGAAAGACTCCCAGGAGCCTGCATAAATGTCACATCCTTTTGAGTTCTTCACATAAAAATCAGGCTTTTGTAGACAATAGAAAGTCAGAGGTAGGCTCATTCAAAAAAATAAAAATCTCATAAGCTCTTCACAATGCAATAAAAAAAGTAGTTAATACATGACAATTCTTACCTATAACCAGGCCCACGCTGAATCTACACAGATTTCCGCAGATTTGTTTAACCCATCATTAAGTCTGTTTATTTACTTAAATACATGTAAATAAATATTTAATCATTTTTACTTTAAAGTTCAGTAATAATATTAACTAATGTAAAAATGTTTAGATATTTTATTTACAATACAGTTTGCAAAGTAATATTTTCTGTCTTTAAGTAGATATATTATTTGAGAGACCTAATTAGAGTTGCATTGAAAACCTTAAATAAAAGTTATTATTTCATGTTTTAAGTTTTTAGTTACTCCAAATATCATTCCGCATAAAAATCTGCATATTTTGTACAAAATTATGTGAAGAAAAGGTAAAAAAAAATGTGTGGCCCTGCCTATAACCTAAAACAGTTTAAATAATATATATTTTTACATAATAATGACTGTAATTGATTTGAATAAAAGATAACATTACTATTTGTGCTTATCTTAATTGTACTGAACCTGCAATATTCCTTAAAGGACGAAACAAAAACAAGTACATCAATCATCCTGACACTGTTATCTCCTAATGTATTACAGTTTTCCATCAGGACTCTACAAATAACAGGCAAGTAAACAACATATGGTATTGCTGGTTTAAATTCATCATCTGTTCTGAAACGTTTGACAGTTTGTCTTGTAGAATCTGTTGAAAAATTTTTTTTTCTTTGTGCCAAGAGGATTCTCCAGGAAAATAACACTCCAGTCTCCATTCAGCCTAACAGAAAATAAAATCATTTACATGCTGATTGAAAAACCTTGTTCTTCTTGAAGAGAAAGAGAGGTCTATTTGGTGATGACCAACATCCAAAACATGTTTGTAAATCAGCGCATAATCTGGCAGACTTCAGCAGGGTTTTTTTTTTCTTTAACTTGAGATGCATTAAACCTTTCTTTTGCTTTCTAAGCTTGCTTAAAGGGGTTGTTCACTTCAAAAATAAATTTACTCACCCTCTACTTGTTCCAAAACATAACTCTTATGAGCTTTTCATCCCCGCATAAATCGAAGTCATTTTAAAGATTGCTGGAAACTGATAGTCATTCACATCCATGGTACTATGGAAGTCAATGGCTATTGTTGCAAAAAAATTTAAAATACCTTCTTCTGCATTCAACAGAAGAAATAAACTCATACAGTTTTGAGTCAAACAATGGAGGGTAAGTCATTTTAATTTTTTGGGTTAACTAACATCTCATTAAGCTTTTGTGGCTACATTGTTTTGTTTAAGTCTTTTGGTGAGGTTTTGCATGATAATATTAATGCACAAAATAATCAAATTAAAGAACAGGATTCATGTCATCAGTCAAATATTTACACTAAGGCGGACAAAATGAGTTATACAGTATATTAGATTATGTAAAACCATACCAGAGTTCATTTACTTTCATCTCCAGACTGAAATACTGAGTCAGTAATCTTTAAAGAGGACTAAACTCGATGTAATCTCAACATCTGTGATCAAATATATAATCTATAGAGTCCAAGAACAGTTCACTCTAAAGTATTGTTCATTTACCTCCATTTAGGCTAACAATGTTCCTTAATGATTATCTTTATTTACAAAAGACAACTTTAAGTTATTGGTTACATGTTGAATACTTGCATATGTATACAATAGAATTAGGTATTTAGTACTGCAAAATCCTGCTTTCATCTACACATCAGATATTATGACAGTATATATTAAGACAAGACATGCTTACCTCTGTTTGTGCTTTTGTTTTTGTCTCTATCTTTATTCATTTAGTAATTAATTAATTAATTCATTTATTTCTTGCATGGTATATTATTATGGCATTAAATAGTCAAATAAAAGAAGCTGCATGTAATCAGTGATTAATATTTACACTGAGGGGGAAAATTGAGTTATACAGTATTTTAGGCTAGTGTATACATACAACAAAACCATACCAGAGTTCGTTCAGTCCCCTTTCCAGACAGAAATATTGAGTCAGTAATCGTTCAAATGAACTAAACTCATTGTAATCTCAACATCTGTGATCAAATATTTCATTTTTATATTATGGGTGAGTTTCAATTCCAAGAGCAGTTCACTTTATCCTGTACGTTCATTTACCTTCATAATTGCTTTAAGATCATCTTTATAGCAAAATTGGATG
Source organism: Danio albolineatus (assembly GCA_903798035.1). Lineage (NCBI taxonomy): Eukaryota > Metazoa > Chordata > Actinopteri > Cypriniformes > Danionidae > Danio > Danio albolineatus. Next base: position 6,297,090 of record CAIGQQ010011173.1, read on the forward strand.
GTATTTACTAGTTTTTGATGCAAAGTTCTACTTTAATCTACACATCAAACATTATGACAGTACTAAGAAAGGCTTGCATTTATTTTTGTGGGGCCTCAGATGAAGCCTATTAACAGAATGCCTTTTAGTTTTTTTTTTCTTGAGATTTAAAAACAAGCTTAATGCCATCAGTTTCTAATATTTACACAGAGGGGGGAAAGAGTTATTTTAGGTAAAACCAACATAATTCATTTAATCCTTTCCAGACTAAAATATGGATTCAATAATATTTAAAAGGATGATAAAATTAATATGTGTGATCAAATACAGTATATAGTCTTTAGAGTGAGTTTCAAGTCCAAGAACAGTTCACTTTATTCAGTATATACACTTGTTCATTTACCTTCATTTAGGCTAACATAATCTCTTAAAGATCATCTTTATTAATGTCAATTTTAAGGGAACAGTTAAAGTGTAAAAACTACTTGCAAATATTATGTATCAAATATGATATTTACTATAGCCTAGTTAATAATGCAAAATTATACTTCAATCTCAGATGTTATGACAGTATATAGGATTAGGGAGGTTTGCATATGTTTTTGTGGTGCCTCGAAACAATCCTGTATTAGAATGCATTTATTTTAGTATTTTAGTGAGCCTTTTATTCTTGTTATTTCATTACATGTTTTTTGCATGATATTAAGGCATAAAACAGTCAAATAAGAGAATAAGCTCAATGTCATCACTTTCTTATATTTACACAGAGTTGGGGAAAGGGAGTTATAGTAGGTAAAGCCAACACACTTCATTTCCAGGCTAAAATATGGAGTCAATAATCTTTAAAATGATGATAAACTCAACATCTGTGATCGAATAAATGGACTTTACAGTAAGTTTCAAGTCCAAGAACAGTTCACGTTACGCACACTTGTTAATTTTCTTCCATTTAGGCTAACATAAATCCGTAAAAAAATTATATATACTGGCAAGAGACAACTTTAAGTTAACGGTTAAACATTAAAAGCGAGAGATGCATACGGTATTTGCTAGTCAATAATGCAAAATCCAGCTTTCATCTACACATTGGATGCTATAACAGTATATAACGATACCAAGATAAGACAGGTTTGCATTTGTTTACCTTTGTGGTGCCTCAGATGAGGAGCGGTTTTACCAGACCCGCAGACGTGGTTGTGTCCAGTTTACGCGCTCGGTGCGTCTCCAGCGCTCGAGCACGCGCTTGAGCTGAAGAGAGTCCGGTGATTCCTGAATGAAACTAACGTTACTCACCGGCTCTTCCCCGCTGCTCTCGCTGATGAAAGATTGTTTTCACCGCATGTTTCAACCGCTTTAGCTGTTTCTAAATCGACTAGACTTTTTGCGTCTGTACTTCCTGTTAAAGTCGTTAGTGAGAAATGAGGCTGAGTCGTGCCGAATATTCAGAATATTCAGTGAATTAAAAGGACGTTGTTGTTCCCAGGCAACGTGTAAAACACGGACTGAACTGATGCGATTAGATGAGCTCATTATATGATGTCAAAGCTGAACAGAAGCAGCAGGACCCCCGCCCAGACCCTCCAGTGACAAACCAGAGACCTGAGTATATAAAGAAATAGATAAAAAGCTTACCTTACCACACTTTATTATCATAAAATTAACTGATATTGTTATGGTGTTCTTTTAAAATTTCTTTTATACACTATATTTTCCTGGCAAAGTCCAAGATGCCTGATAAAAAGAAATATAGAGAAAAAAGGCTGCAGATGAGAAAAAAAGTTGCATTAGATTTTTTTATTATGTTTTTTTTTTTTTTTTTTTAGAAGTAGGCTAATGACTATCATACACTCACTGGCCACTTTTTTAGGTACACCTTACTAGTACGGGGTTAGACCCCCTTTTGCCTTCAGAACTGCCTTAATCCTTTGTGGCATATATTCAACAAGGGACTGGAAATATTCCTCAGAGATTTTGGTCCATATTGACATGATAGCATCATGCAGTTGCTGCAGATTTGTTGGTTGCACATCCATGATGTGAATCTCCTGTTCCACCACATCCCAAAGGTGCTCTATTGGATTGAGGTCTGGTGACTGTGGAGGCCATTCGAGTACAGTGAACTCATTGTCATTTTCAAGAAACCAGTCTGAGATGATTTGCACTTTATGACATGCTGCGTTATCCTGGTGGAAGTAGCCATCAGAAGATTGGTACACTGTGATCAGAAAGGGATTGACATGGTCAGCAACAATACTCAGGCTGTGGCGTTGACACAATGCTCAATTGGTACTAATGGGCCCAAAGTGTGCCAAGAAAATATCCCCCACACCATTACACCACCACCACCAGCCTGAACCGCTGATAAAGGCAGGATGCATCCGTGCTTTCATGTTGTTGACCCCAAATTCTGACCCTACCATCTGAATGTCACAGCAGATATTGAGACTTATCAGACCAGGAAACATTTTTCCAATCTTCTATTGTCCAATTTTGGTGAGGCAGTGCCAATTGTAGCCTCAGTTTCCTGTTCTTAGCTGACAGGAGTGGCACCCGGTGTGGTGTTCTGCTGCTGTAGTCCATCCCCCTCAAGGTTGGATGTGTTGTGCATTCAGAGATGCTCTTCTGCATACCTAGGTTGTATCGAGTGGTTGTCTGAGTTACGGTTGCCTTTCTATCAGCTCGAACCAGCCTGGCCATTCTCTGGCATCAACAAGGCATTTTTGGCCACAGAACTGATGCTCACTGGATATTTTCTCTTCTTCGGGCCATTCTGCTGCCATGTGATCAACTGATTACAAATTTGTATTAACAAGCAGTTGGACAGGTGTACCTAATAAAGTGGCCAGTGAGTGTATATATTACTGTATAATTACTGTAAATCCCTTTTCTACTGTAAAAGTGATTACATTTAATTTTACCGTTAATACTGTAGCCTACTTAAATGTAAAATAATTCTGTGTATATCAAAACAGACAAGCAGATCCACTATTTTGATACAGTTTATGCATACAGTTTGTATTTTCTGCTGTTTTATTTTTCATTTTTATTTTTTATAATAAAAATATTTTAACTATTAAATATAAAAATTGTATATATCATAAAATATGTAATAAGTAATAAATCAGCAATAAAGTAACACTGATTACAGTATGGAAAAAATAAGAATTTGTTTTTAAAAATAGATTTTTTTTAAACTCAATTTCTCAGACTTTATTGCAAATAGTTCATTCATTCATTCCTTTTCTTGTCGGCTTAGTCCCTTTATTAATCCGGGGTCGCCACAGCGGAACGATCCGCCAACTTATCCAGCATTTGTTTTACGCAGCGGATGCCCTTCCAGCTGCAACCCATCTCTGGGAAACATCCATACATTCTCATTCACACACATACACTACGGACAATTTAGCTTACCCAATTCACCAGTACCGTATATCTTTGGACTTGTGGGGGAAACCGGAGCACCCGGAGGAAACCCACGCAACCATGGGGAGAACATGCAAACTCCACACAGAAACGCCAACTGACCCAGCCAAGGCTTGAACCAGCGACCTTCTTGCTGCGAGGCGAACTTGTTACTCACTACGCCACCGTGGCGCTCATTATAAATAGTTGTTTTAGTCAAATATTTTTGATTTTTATTGTTTAAAGGAATTGAAATAAAATTTTATTTTTTTCAAAATCTTCAAAGTTATCAGGCTTTTTATAAATTAAAACAATCATGAAGATTTTACTAAAACCTATATCTATAATATTCTAAACATAAAATATACTATTTTATTGTCTTTAACTCTCATGTCTGTATAATAGAATCAGACGTGTTTAAAACAGGGATAATGTTCTTTCTCTCTCTGTGTGTTTTTCCTCCTCCTCAAACACTTCAAGCTCCTAAAATACCTTTCTGTACAGCATTACACGGTTTGATTAATGCTGATTTAATCACAGGCTTTCAGAATCATTTCTGAGCTTTGCGCCACCCATGTGGGTTCTGTTATCAGGCTGAACGAGAATTCATGTTTTTATTTGGCCGTGTACATTTGTAATACATCAGAGAGAAAGAGAGAGAGAGAGACTGTGGCTCATTGATGTTGGGTTTTGGGTCCTGGAGTTCTTCTGGCTCCAGAGATCTGCACTATCTGTGCTGAGCAGAACAGAGGCTTTGTTTTTCTGGAGACAGGAGAAGAGCACATTCATCTGGCAAAGGCGCACACTCACACATTAAAAAGAAAGAGAGAGAAGCGTAGATACAGCTACATGTAAAATGAATTTTCTTGACACTCTAACCTACACGGAAACAAACCCATGCTTTCTTTCCCCACTTGCATTTAAATATCTGCCACAGTATGCCAGACAATTGTTTCTCTGTTTAGTATACACTGTATGTTTATGCAGTGAAACTGTAAAAAATCATATGAAAATTATGAGCATTAACATGGATGTTTACTCAAAAAGCAGGGTTCATACAGTCATGGAAAACCTGGAAAAGTCATGAAATTTTGACATAGCATTTTCTAGGCCTGGAAAAGTTTTGGAAAAACTGAAAAACCCACTAAGTTTTGGAAAAGTCATGAAAAATTAGTTTAACATATGTCTGTATACTTAAATATAGGTTAGTTGTGTTTACTTCTTTTCTTTCCATGGTCAAACACATGCGCTCACATTATTAGTGCTGTGTGAACATTATCTAAATCAAAGATGCCCAAAGTAGGGCCCGCAGGCCAAAGTTGGCCCACGGTAACCTTTGATTTGGCCCACCATCCCAAAAGAGAGGAAGAATGGTTGAGATGTGTTTGGGGTGAATTCCTTTGACAGAGAGCGTTATTTTGATTTGGTCATAACCCTTTATTTTTTTGTTTTATTGCTAAGCTACAAAAAAGTCAACTGAAATTAAATGTAAATGATTCAGAATTTTAAAATGTAAAATATATTATTTGACAAAAAATGATGCACAAGACATCAGAGAGAAAATCAGGCGCAGGTCACCTAGTGTTTTCAGCAGAACTCCAGTGTGGTAAAATGATTGTTTATGTTTTACTGTAATAATATGTTTATTAAAAAATGTACAAAATTAGTATTAGTTAATATGATTTGAATCAATGTTTTCAAGTTATTTTTAAATGTTAACAAATAAATTTGGCAAATGTAATGTCATATAATGTGATGTATTTGGTTTGGTATATATTCGGCCCACATACCCGAATCAAGTTTGGTCTTTGGCCCTTTATAAGAAAAAGTATGGGCACCCCTGATCTAAATACATTTTACATTGATATAGATTCATTTGAAATATAAGATTGTTGCATGTTTTATAATATGCTGTAATAACTTTGAAATTACATTGTTTTTCTTATTATTTACCATGTACGTAGACATTACATGAAACATTAGGTCATGAAAATTTACTTGAAAGTCCTGGCAGGTCATTGAATTTTAGTAGTAAAAATGTGTATGAACCCTGAAAAAGGAACATTTTTCTGCTATTTAACCCACCCTCAAGCCATCTAGGATGTGTAGGTGATTTTTATAGATATATAATATGCATGTCAATGGCTAACTGCACTTTGAGAGCCACAAAACAAATATATAGATTAAAGGAAATGGGGTGATTTGTCTTTGAAATAAACTGAACATATGCTTTGAAATTAATGAAATCTTTACAATAATGAAACGCCAAAAGCAGCACTTCCTTTTCTGTGGTTACATTGAACCTAAAAATCTGCCTAATCTGACTAGTATTCCAGTACAAATGAAAACTTTGGCATTTCATAACATATAACAACATTGTCTATCAAAATCAATTGGCTAAGAAGAGTTGCTCGGAGACATGGGTTGTCAGTGTTGCATTTATACTGTAAATGTGCCGCAACAAAGGTTTTGTTTCCATCTCAGTGCGATAAGAGCACTGATCGCATGTGAACCTACATGTGTGTATTACAACGGTCTACTAACATGCGACAGAAATATGTTTGTAAGGATTTTTTTTTTTACCCGAGAGCTTTTCGAATCTGGAAATGGTGAAATCCAGATTTGCCACTCTTATTTTTTTTTTAAAAAGACACGATTCCAGTTGGTGTTGATTGTCCTGTCTCTATGGATTTGGTAAGTGTGTGATCAGTGTTCTTTGTTTATGTTTATTCAGATGGTAAAGTTAGTATCGTCAGCAGTACTCTTTCAGTTTTTAGATTACAGTAATATCGCAATATTATAGACTGAAATACCCCCTGTAAATGCTGCTTGCATGTAAACACCTTAATCAAACTATTACCGTCATTTTAGGGTTTTCCAGCCTGATCTCACGAGAAAAGTACGCATTTTACGTTTTGTGAGTTTAGTGACTAATTCATACAAGTTCATACGAGTTCAGTCATACGAAAATGTACAATTTTAAAAAGGAGACGTGGCACCCAACCCCACACCTAAACCCAACCGTACTAAATTGTACGAATTAGATCGTACGAATTCATACGAATTAGCCACTAAATCAAAAGTTACGAATTGCCGTGAGATAGCATTGGATTTTTGCCGTGTATGATTTTATGATTGGAAGACAAATCATTACGAGGTGATGGCATTCAGCAGGTCCACTATTATGTCAAGAATGGGTCACGGAATTGGGGAAGGTTGCAGCATATAAAAAAATGACATATAGACTACTTGATAAATTAATGTTTATCAGAGAAGATGGGGAAATTATTTGGCATTTTTGGAGGATGAATAAGGTGGTGAGACGCATGGTAAAAGTGTAATCATCTTTTTTTTTTACGTCTTGAGTTTATATTATTTTTCTCTATCTACTGGATTTATGATAGCAACTTCTAATTACAGTCACTGCTCTTGCTGGGGAGGGGAGGGGATAGGTGGTGTTTAAAAGGAAGTAAAAAATTTGTAAACTGATGGTATTGTTAAATTATTGAAAAAAAAAATCATTAAAAAATGTATATTTAACCACAGCTGGCTCTTTAGTTTTTGTACTAGTAGGCAGGGCTGCATTCTCCATATTGAGTGTTACACTTTTCCCTATTCAAAACTATATGAGTAACATGTCTTGTGTATTCTGTAGTCTTTGGATACATACAGTATTACACATTAAAATAGTACGGTTCAAAGCACTATAGTATTTACTATAAAGTACCATAGTATTTTTCATGTGGGTCATCAATCAGAATGATTTCATTCTAACTTAAACAAAAGTAAACAGCTTCATTTTTATGCATTATTATATTTGCTCTAGGCTGTTATAGTACATCAGATTTCTGTAGAATATTATACAGTATACCTTCACAGAACTTTCTTTTGTGATGCTTGCTGCGTGTGTGTGTGTATGTGTGTGAGTGAGTCATGTCCACTTGGGGGCTTCATTTGCCTCGCGCTCGCTTTGTTAATCTGTTTTTGAGGTTTGTCCCTCAGGAGCACTGACTGCAGAACAGTGCGCCATCTTTTCAAGTAATTATATTGCACTTATGTTCAAGGTCAGGGACCGATCGACGAATTGATTCCATTTGGTTCTGCCAGCCTGGTCCAGTGGGAGAAAACAGATTAAAATCTCTTGATGGCCACACATTTGAGGCCTCCGGGCCAAACCGCAGATACAGTGATCTGCCTGCACATCTCTCTTTTGTGACAGTTCTATTTTCTTAGGCTGTTTAATGGTGCCATAGAAGGAAAATCTGGATATACCTGTAGGCATACAGTAGTTCTTATGTTCAATCCAGTGAGTGTAAAAGACCACTGAAAAACAGATAACGTCTTATGGTGCATTCACACCAGACGCGGAAGACGCGTGAGTGAGTGATTTACATGTTAAGTCAATGCAAAGGCGCGCATAGGCATCCTGCGGTGCGACACGCGCGAATGGCGCCGCGTGAATTGAGCGTTTGATGCGTTTGATGCGCTTAACGCGCAATTCGCGCTAATCATTCCAGTTTGAAAATCTGAACTTCAGCGGACATTGCGCCGCGTTAACCAATCAGGAGCTTGTTCTTGTGGGGGTGTGATTATGACATAGCGCCTGTTGTTGGTGTCCTGGGGTAAGATCCTCCTGCTGACACCGAAAACAGTTCATCAAACTGGGCTTGGTTCAGTCAGAAGCACAGCTGAAAACTTCCATCACCCAGGTTCCGTTTCTGCAGGAGTTTATGAACTCATAGAGCTCTGTGCACCTCTGAAATAATCTAATCGACTCAGACACAGCAACGAATCGACGCTGTTTTTTAGCTTTCATAAAGCACATAAACACAGTTATTCTCTCTATAAACCCCTATTAGCCATTTAGCAATAAAGCTACAATCACCAAGCCATAGACAGAAGCCCTGCCCATCACGCGAATCTGCATCTTTTCTCAATGAATTTGACGCGCGAATGAAGCGGATTTGTACGCGAGAATAAAGCGAGTAAACCCAAATGTTCACACGTCTATTTACTTGCGAATAGCGTGATTTTGCCGCACTTGCCGCGTCTGGTGTGAATACAGCATTATGATTTTTTGGGAATAAGTCTTAAGGTCCGAAAATTTAGAATGCGTTTTTGCGTCATATTCATATGCAAAAAATTTGTCACGTAAACAAACCTTGCACACTGAGTTTGATGCGATTCATTAATTTAAATTGCAAAGCATTTCGGAGTCAGTTCAAGCAGTGATACTTTGTTTGATCACTCTTCTCCAAAGTAGAAAAAGAAAGAGGAATAGGCTACATATTGTGTTCATTCAATACTAGTTTACATTGAGAGGAAGGTTCTCCTCCTTATCAAAGAGCTGCACTAAGATTATCTTGAAATGCAAAGTTTATTTCAGGAAATCAGTGGAATTTTGATACATTACTTGTGAAAATTCACTCATTCACAAAACTAGCAGCACCTACAGACATTATAATAGATGGTGGCCACGCTGACGTGTAGAAGCGGACCATGCTTTCTATTATAATGTCTATGGGCAGTACATCAAATGGATGGACACATACACACACACCGAGCGGCAGCAGGGCAGAGGTGCACCAGTCACTGAATCCAGCATATAGGGGTTTTCAACTGTCCTCCACATTCTGTCTTTATTTTATGAGTCTTTATTTATTAGCTTTTCGCTTGTACAGTGGATCTGAACTGTCAAAACACCTCTCAAAGAGCTTTTTGGACGCAAAAAGTGGAAAAAGACGAACACGGTTCAAATTATTTTATGACAGACATGTTTTGGAGGCAGTGTGTCAAAATTATTTTAGAACAGAAGTAAATTACAGACGGAAATTTGGGATTCACTGTGCAATAACCTTAACTGTGTTCGGGTACAGAAATTAAATAATTAAATGTAAATAAATAACACTGCATAGTTTACATTTATAGGGGCGCCACGGTGGTGTAGTGAGTAGCACGTTCGCCTCACAGCAAGAAGGTCGCTGGTTTGAGCCTCAGCTGGGTCAGTCGGCATTTCTGTGTGGAGTTTGCATGTTCTCCCTGTGGTTGCGTGGGTTTCCTCCGGGTGCTCCGGTTTCCCCCACAAGTCCAAAGACATGTGGTATAGGTGAATTGGGTAGGCTAAATTGTCCTTAGTGTATGAGTGCGAATGAGTGTGTATGGATGTTTCCCAGAGATGGTTTGCAGCTGGAAGGGCATCTGCTGCGTAAAACAAATGCTGGATAAGTTGGCGGTTCATTCCGCTGTGGCGACCCCGGATTAATAAAGGGACTAAGCCGAAAAGAAAATGAATGAATGAATGAGTTTACATTATTTAAAAAATAAACAATCTCTGTTTAAACTATTTATATATAAGAAATTATAACGTGTAGTTTTGAAACAGTCATACAGTCATAGACCTTAAATACAAAGCAAACAAGCAAGTGAAAACTTTCACACTGTTAAGTTTAAACTTAGTGTGGTTCCCGTTCAACTATAATCTCACTCAAATGTTCTAATGGATAATTAAACTAAAACTGAGCTTTGCGGGTGCACAAATGCATTTGCTATTTAAACAATGTGGCGCTGAATGTGAAAATGATACTTGCGATGGGCTTAAACTAGGTAGAAAAAATCACTTGTTTCATGCGAAATGCCACATTGAGCCAGGTGTATGATAGGACCCAATTTATCACTGCATTCTATGGCACCTTTTGCTGTATTTCACCCTCTAAGAAATTAGATTGAGGCTGGAGCTTTCCGAGGGCTTTTATTAAATGCAGCTTTCAATCTCTCTCCTATTGTTTTAGTAAATCACAGTGTGAAAGACAGCCTTCACTGTGGTGTTTTGTCAGAATGAACCACCTCTTTGTGTCAAGACTGTCTGCAAATGAGGCAAAAGAAAGTGTGAATAAAGCCAGTGAAGACGTCTTTCTTTCTCTGACCTTTTCATTCTTTAATGAGGGTCTGCTGTCTGCAAGCCCCAGCCACACTAATGAACAGAGCTGGAATGAAGACAATGCTATTAAAATCACAGCACTGAATTACACTTCAGACTCCTGTCATCGTGTTTTACCAGCACACAGTAGGAACTGGATTACATAATCAGATTACGGTACTTTGAAAAAGATTATATTAAATTATAAAATACGCTGAATCTGATTACAGTTATTTTTATGGATTACATCATTACAAATTTGTTATGTAATTGCAGCAAATAATATTTTCTACCTACTTTCTATTTTCCCTCTTATTTAGGTTGATTTGTTGTATCTTTTATGGTAAAATAAAACCGTTTTTGTATTATAGATTTGATTTTAGACCACTATTATAACATCTAGCATTATTTTACGCTATCAAATTGCTTTTCTGGATCTTGATCGCTACTCTGACAACTTTTGATGCTGATGACTTTCTTTTGAAATTAAGAGATTACATCAATAATTTTCTGTTTTGTAAGTTTGTTCCTTATAGGTCAGTTTTCCTTTTGTGGTTTGTTTTTTTTATCACATATCGGAGTGTATGGGAGAGGCAAGGACTCCAGAATGCAAGAAATTTTATTTATTTATCTTTTACAAAGCAAACAGAATAGAACAAACTGTTCTTAAGCAAACAGAAACGTCCCAATAGGGGAAAAACATCACCAAACAAGGCTGGCAAGGCAGGACTGGACACGAGATGACTCCAAACATACCAAATGGAAGACCATGAACTGGCACAGCACAGCAGACATGAGGAGACTATAACAAGCCATGTGATCACGCATAACTGGACTAGAACATGCAGCCAATGAGAGTGCATTAACCTCATGTTCACATGTAACACAACAGCATGTGGCCATGTGTTAACACAGGCCAAGTGCAACAAACAACGCAAACACAGACAGAACACAAGACACGAGTACACGATAAAGTACACTTACCATGCACTCACACATGCGACAAGCATGTTCCGATCCCAATGGCAACCGAAAGCAACTTGACTGGAGCGCTGAGCAAGACAAGACCATGCCGTGAACAAAACAACAAACACGCCAGGATGAGAGCACACATTTTGAGCACTCCCGGACCTTCCGCCTTCACCCTCGTCAAGTGTGAGCACGCATGGCCCGAGCATAGCTAAGATGGCACTCATGTGAAGTCAAAGACAAACTCAAGAAAACTTGAGACGAGCACAACATACTAGACAAGACAGAACTAGTGTCTGAAATCTTCCATCAAAACAAAAATTAACAAGACCGAAGTGGCAGAATCCTGACAGTTTTAAAAACTACTGATAGCATGTCTTTGAAACTTCAAATAAGATTATCATAATTTAAATGATAAAATAACAAATATTCAGTTTTTCTGCATCTGATTAAAACAATTGAACGGTAGGATCGTGCATGATTTTGTCAGTTACATAACACCTATAAATAGATAGGTGTTGCCAACTAAATGAAGGAAGATTGACGAATGGACAAAAGCAGGGCAGAAACGAGTCCTGCCCTGATAGCCCCGCCCTAAATGAGCGGTAGCCCCACCCTACATGCATTCCGTCTCACTAAAAGGGATTAATAGTCATTTCGAGGTAGGAGAGAAGATTATGATATTTGATTAAAGGTCTTGTGAAATAAAAAAATTTTTTTTAGATGTTAGTTTCAGTCTGTTTGATTTAAAGGGCCATGAACCCCCTCTGTCTCAGCAGGGTGTTTTCACACCTCTAGTTTGAAAAAAGTCAGGAAAGTGGTGAGTCCAGCTCTGTTTTAGTGGGAGTGGTAAAGAGGGAAGGGTTTGCATGAAGAGAGGAGTTTCATTACGTGCACTACCACTGATTTTCACACTGGCAACACAAACACAGACGCAGGGGAGATAGAGACAGTGATTCAGAGAGCAGCATTTACAGCAGATCTGAGAGCTGTGTGGAAGTGGAGGGTTTTTAGTCCATAATATTGTAGTGATATTACTGTAAATCACTTTGACTAAGGTATGTCTTTAACAACTGAAAGAGTACTGCTGACGATACTCACTAACTTTGCCATCTGAATAAACAAACAAAGAACATTGATCACACAATTACCAAATCCATAGAGAAAGGACAATCAAAAAGAACTGGAACCGTGACTATTTTTTTAAAAGGAGATAAGCGGCAAATCTGCAGGTCCCGGTTGGGCCAGTTGGCATTTCTGTGTGGAGTTTGCATGTTCTCCCCGTGGTTGCGTGGGTTTCCTCCGGGTGCTCCGGTTTCCCCCACAGTCCAAAGACATGCGGTACAGGTGAATTGGGTAAGCTAAATTGTCCATAGTGTATGTGTGCGAATGAGAATGTATGGATGTGTTTCCCAGAGATGGGTTGTGGCTGGAAGGGCATCCGCTGCGTAAAACAAATGCCGGATAAGTTGGCGGTTCATTCCGCTGTGGCGACCCCGGATTAATAAAGGGACTAAGCCGAAAAGAAAATGAATGAATGAATGAATGAATGATAAGCGGCAAATCTGGATTTTACCATCTCCAGTTACGAAAAGCTCTCGAGTAAAACATGTTCCTTACAAACATATATTTGTGGCGTGTTAGCAGACCACTGTAATCCACACATGTGGGTCCACACTCGAGCTGTGCTCTCATCTTAGGGAAATGGAAAAAAAACCTTTGTTGCAGCACATTCATAAATGCAACACTGACGACCCATGTCTGTGAACACATATACTACTTGTTTGAGTTACGTTTGGCAACACAACATGACGTCTCTCTGAACACTGTAACAGGTAAAAGGAGTCTTCGAAGCTATATCATGCATATTAATGAAGTTACATTGACTCGTTCACAATAGAGCACTCTGATTGGTTCAAACCAAGTCTTTCTTATGAATTAATAAACAGATGTGTTCAACTCAACGATGTAACTTTGTGCCGGTCAGTAAAGACAGACAATCTCCACGCTGGAATTTACACAATGATCTCATCACCGTGATGCAGCTTCAAAATTTAATTTTTAAACCAGAAGAACAAATTTGCTCTAAGCAATTCAAAAATAACCAATTTTCACTTTTTAGTGAAATATATGTGTCCTAATAGTGTTTTTAGTAACATGTTTTGGTGACACAAGGATATCTATAAGCTAGTGCGCACCAAAACAGTGACAATTTATGTTTAGAATATATAAAGCTGATATAAACATGTAAAGCTTGCAGTTTGGCACTTCCGTCTAATGGATCAACGATTTTTTTCACGTCACCCCATGCTTCAGATTTCATCAAATCTTGACCAATCAAATGCTTTCTTGTATCTGACATGCTCCGCCCCCTTCAAGACGTTTCTCAATGGCTTTTCGTTTGAGCTCAACCACTCTCACTGGCAGAGCTGTGACAAAAATAAAACTCTATTGGCTGTTTTTTTAATATATTTATATATATTAAGGGGAGGAGTTACTCTATGTCCAGCCCTCTCTTCATTTTTCAGTTTAGGTTACACCAAACATAGAATAAAAATTGCTCATTTCAAAGCACTTCACGGGACCTTTAAAGATTCCCAAGGCAAATGAATGTTTACAAAATCATGAACTGCACAGATGCATAGATATAACAAGCACTATTATATAAATCTAAAAATCAGAAGAGAACATTTTGATTTCATACCGACGTTAAGGTCAAAGGTTTGATTTAAACCTGCAGGACAAAAAAATCTGAAAGAGATAAAGGGATGTTGACCAGAGCTCAGACCAGTGGAGAGCAGACAGAGGGCTGACCTTTTCTGCCTCACGAATTCAGGTGACTGAATGAGTGGCAAAGTGCAGGTTCTGCTGCATTGTAGAGCTCATCATCTGTGTTTTGGGCTTCAGTTCTGGCTCTTCAGACGGACTGCTTTATGCATGAGAAAGATCCCTCTTTGTGCTCTATGGGGTCTTGCTCTTCATGTCTCGCTCTCATCAGGATGGCAGTCATGTTTCCACTGTGTTTTATGCTCCCAAAGAGAAGCCTCAGGTCCTTACACACACACACACGCACACACACAGTGGCCTGGAATTCAAATGAATGTACAATAGAGCAAGCTGAAGCCTTTGGCCACTTCTAGTTGAATCCAATACAAGTAGTCCTTTATCTCCGCGGCATTTTAAAAAATCAAACCTGACATTTCATGCGGGCTCCTGGGAAATACGGGCATGCAAACAAAATATGTGATTTAAAGTCAAGCAAGTAAACAAAACATGCAGAGCCAAGGTGGTTTCTAATATCAGTGGGCATCAGCTCGCTTCTGCAAATGACTGGAGGTCTTCCATTTGCATGTGTGGTTTCTTGAATATGAATTTCTTAAAGGGATAGCTCATCCTAAAATGAACATTCTGTCATCATTTACTCATTCTTCACTAGTTTCAAACCTGGTGGAGTGTTTTTTCTTCTTCTGCTAAACACAAAAGAAGGTATTTTGAAAAATGCTGCTGGCACCTGTTGACTTCCATAGTATTTTTTTGCGACTATTGAACTTGATGGGTCCTGTGCTCTCATCGTGGGTAAATGGAAACAAAACCTTCGTTGCGGCACATTCATAAATGCAACACTGACGACCCATGTCTGTGAACGCAGCAGTTACGTTTGGCAGCACAACATGACGTCTCTCTGAACACTGTAACAGGTAAAAGGAGTCTTCGAAGCTATGTCATGCATATTAATGAAGTTACATTGGCTCGTTCACAATAGAGCGCTCTGATTGGTTCAAACCAAGTCTTTCTTATGAATTAATAAACAGATGTGTTCAACTCAATGACGTAACTTTGTGCTGGTCAGTAAAGACAGACAATCTCCACGCTGGAATTTACACAATGATCTCATCACCGTGATGCAGCTTCAAAATTTAATTTTTAAACCAGAAGAACAAATTTGCTCTAAACAACGCAAAAACAACCAATTTTCACTTTTTAGTGAAATATATGTGTCCTAATAGTGGTTTTTGTAACATGTTTTGGTGTTTCGTGACACAAGGATATCTATAAGCTAGTGCACACCAAAACAGTTACAGTTTACGTTTAGAATATATAAAGCTGATATAAACATGTAAAGCTTGCAGTTTGGCACTTCCCCCCAATGGATCAACGATTTTTTTCACGTCACCCCATGCTTTTTTGCGACTATTGAAGTTGATGGGTCCCAGTGATATATACATTTTTCTAAATACACTGTAAAAAAAAATTACGTTTTGTTTTTAATTTAAGTTAAACAACTGGCAGCTGTAGTTGACAGAATTTTGCCGTTAAAATATGGTAGAAACTGTTAAAGAAATGTAAAATTTCCCTTTAAAAACATAGTAGCCCAAACTGAGCATGTTGCTATTGTTTGCTCATCTTCGTGTCGTTTCAAACCCATAAGCTGTTTTCTGAGGAACAGAATGAAGCACATTGGCGACAATGTGTTTAACACTCAATCAAGCCCTCCATTTGAGATTAGCTTTAAGAAAACAGTAAGCATCATTGTGCTGGTGGCGGACGCTTTGATTTTCCAGGCAGACTGGAGGGATAAAAGGCTCAAGTGTTTTTCAGACAATTCTGTCTAGAGACAATTGGGAAAAAAGGGGGGGACGTTTTCAATTTCAATCGTTTGTCCTCTTGTGTTTGTTTTGATGCTTTGTTTTTCCTTGACTACATTCAGACCAAGATGCTGAATTTATTTTAGACAAGTGCTAACTTTCAGATAGAGATGATATAAAGCAATACACTGAAGCGGTATATTGTGTAATCAGTGATTTTCATAAGATATACGGCATCAGGAGATGCGTTATATAAGGTGATGTCTGAACACACATTCAGTTCATCAGGTGGATATTTTGGGTGCAGATGGAGAGGCAGACTAATGCATAGTCATTTAGATAATCAAATCTTTCCTGATACAATCAGATATGATATTCTGTCATCTTCTAATAACCAGCCTGAATGTAGTCTCTGACAAATTAATGAAAATCCACAATTGCTTTTTGACATCAGAGTAGCCTACACACACACACAGACAAACAAACACACGCACACACACACACATTTGTTTTTGTGAAAAGCAGGTACATTACATAGGTTTCCGTTCATTTTATACTGTCCAAACCGTATATTATATTGCCCTCACCCCACCCCACCCCTAAACGCAACCATCACAGGAGACTGTGTACAGCTTTACTCTCTGACTAAACTCATTCTGTGGGGTTTATAAGCTTGAGAAATGAGGACGTCACCTGTGTCGTACCTGTGTCATTATACAGATTTGTGTCCTGACATGTCACAAACACACACACACACACACACACACACACACACACACACACACACACATATATATATATATATATATATACATATACAGCACCCGGCATTACCTGTCTGACTGCTCGTTACACTGATTTCTAATCGGCCAATCACATGGCAGGAACTCAGTGCATTTAGGCATATACACATGGTCAAGACATGCCACACAGAAAGGTAAAGACGGGCTGGTCTGAGTATTTCAGAAACTGCTGATCTACTGGACTTTTTATGCACAGCCGTCTCTAGGGTTTACAGAGAATGGTTCGAAAAAGAGAAAATATCCAGTGATATCCAGTTCTGTGGGCGCAAATGTCTTGTTGGTGCTAGAGGTCAGGGGAGAATGGCCAGACTGGTTGCAGCTGATAGAAAGGCAACAGTAACTCAAATAACCACTCGTTACAACTGAGGTATGCCGAAGAGCATCTCTGAACACACAACATGTCCAACCTTGAGGCGGATGAGCTACAGCAGCAGAAGACCACACCGGGTGCCGCTCAGTAATGCTACAGTAATGCAGTTAAAACATGTCTGAAACTACTTCCCTGAAAAAAAGCATTCAGTAGAATGTTCATCAGCTAATCAGAATCAAGCTTTTAACACACCGTAGTATTAAAGTCAGTGTGAAATCAAAATGTACAAATGTTTATTTTGTAAGCACACATTGTTAGTCTCGGACAACTAATCTGTGCAAGTTGTTCGTATGTTTTTGGTTATCTTCATAGTCTCACTATTTACGCCCACGCCCTCCTACCAGAGTTTGCTACGAGAAAATGTGCAAAAAGTAAGCCCCACACCTTACTCAATATACCATTTCAGTAGGAAGTACATAAACAGACTGAAATAAGTCTTAGCATCTTACAGTTCACACAGACTTTAAAGGGGACCGATTATGCCCCTTTTTACAAGATATAAAATAAGTCTCTGATGTCTCCAGGGTGTGTATGTGAAGTTTCAGCTCAAAATGGTCCACAAATAATGTTTTATAACTGCCCCTTTTAGGCTTTGTTCCTAATTGTGTTTTTTTTTTTTTTTTTTTTTTTGGTGACTGTTGCTTTAAATTTAAATGAGATTGTGCTCTTTTCAAAAGAGGACGGAGCTACATATTCCTGTGTGTCAGCATAGTGGCAGATTCAAAAACAAGACTAACATACTATGCTAATAAGGGAGAGCTGTCACTAGTGGGCGGGGCTTTCCCCTCTGATGATCCAAAGGGAAAATGTCAATCAAAGTCATACCTGCCAACACTCCCTTTTTCCCAGGAGTCTCCCGTATTTAACTTCCATCTCCCGCCACCCTCCCGGTTTGGTATTTCTCCCCAGAAACTCCCGTAATTCGGACGTCCCAATGCAGTTTCAAAAAAGCACTTTGTTCATATTTGTCAAGTTGCCAGATCTTGAATGAAGTTCATTACCTCACACAATTGACGCAATATTCAAATCTTGTAACATATTTTACCTCAATCTGGCAACATGCGTTAAAACTCGCTGTTGATTGCTGCGCAGGAGGTAGATGCGGGACTTGAACGGTGGCAGTGGCAGCAAGCAGCTGCGTCAGTAGTAGTACACATGATGGAAGAAAAGAGTCAGGTTGTGCTTCGGCAAAGAAAAAATATATACATGTAAACTTACCAACAGCTGGACGGAAGAATTCAGGTTTTTGTCTAGAAGCCACCTTTATGACGCCCACGCTTTCTGCAAATTTTGTCGTATTGATTTTAATGTCGGATCACTCAGCATGTGAAATCACAATGGCACATTTGTGCAGCTGAGGCACAGAAGGGCACAACGAGCATTTCTATGTTTTTTTACTAAGGGACAGACAGAAGCAAAAACCACAACTGTTTAAACCCCATATAAATGTGACATTAATTTTAATTAAGGCTCCCAGAGAATCAGGCTAGTCAACTCACTCTGTAAATGATTTTAATGCATGCAAGAAGAAATTATTTTATAATTAGTTTCTTTTATAATTAAATATAAAATCTCCACCATTATTTTTGGTGGCATAAAGGTAAAACATTGCCAAAATCTTGACTTTGAACCGTGTTAGTGTGCCACAGGGATTTTGGAAGCTGGGTCCTATAATGAGAGAACGGACGACTGGTTTAGGATTGTGCTGGCTAAATTGTAATTGTTTGCTGCTGCCTTTCTGAGTTTAATTGGCTTAGTTCAATAATGAAGTGTCATGAGAACGGCTCCGCGCACGGATGCACTTCATCCTGTAATTGAGACATTTGTTTGACGGCTTGAGATCTCCAGGCGTGTGACATTTGTACTCTCTCGCTTTAGTAAAAAGACAAATGATTGGCAGAGATGCCACGAGCTGATGCCAGGCTGCTTATGCGAGTTATTATCATCGTGTAAAACTCAAAGATGAACATTCTGCCAAAGCTGTGGAAAATCTGCTGTGAAATGATCCATACACGCAGCACTGTGGGCTGTCAGTACTTCAGTTGTATTATAGGAGTTGTTCACCCAATAAAGGATATTCAGCAGGACCCTGTTTACAGCTGCTATTAGAGGGTCATGAAACCCTCTGTTTCAGCAATGGTTAATGGGAAAATTCTGCGATGGAGTGGAGAAGAAGAGACCGTAAACGCTGCATTCAGACAATTTCATTTCATTTTAAAAGCTTCACAGCTTCTCACAAATGCATACTATTTGCCTTTACACACAAACATATATTATCTACCTGTTTTTGTAAGATTTTTGTAAATTACAAACTTAACACTGTCAAAAATGGCTGTGATTTTAACTGTAAAAACTGTAAAAATGCTACAGTAACAATCCGTAACCGGATTAACTGTATGTTTCCTTAATGTATACAGAAAATATCCATAAATTGACTTTCCCAGAATTCCCTGCATAGCACATCCTTTTTTATGATTTTTGTGGACATTACTATGTCTCTTTTTAGTTGTTTCCGCATTAGTGATGTACATTAGAGATTTATGTTACGTGTAATGCTGATAAACTATGTTTATTGCATTACTTTAATTTTATGCAGGTTACCATACTGGTGTTTAGTAGCTGTGTGAATGACACTGAGCACCTTCCATGCACTCATACAGTTCTCTGCTTGTGGGAAAAGTTTCTCATCACATATGGATGTGTTAACTTGTCTATCTGTGTAACAACAGATGTGTAGATGTTGGTAATTCAAAATACAGACATATAACCTCTATATATTTAATAAAATACGGTAGTTTACTGTAAATATTAAATTACTCTTACCGTCTGTACTGTATTTTTATCGGTGAAATACTGGCAACCACAGCTGCTGTTGTAAATTTTACCGTAAATTTTATGTATTAATTCTTTACAGTGTACATAACTTTGAATTCTCAAACTAATGCCATTTGTATTTTAACTCTGCATTGACATGTACAGTACTGTATATGCTGCATGTAGACTGTACAAAATATCCATAAATTAGCAGATGTTCGTGTTTTGTGATTGAAGTTTTTATTTTTCCTTGTTTATTTATGCTTTTGAATTGCATTATGGGAACTTGGTCTTTCTTCCAACAACTTTTAACCTTAAAAAGTTTGAAAAAGTGACTTATTAACAGTTTTTAATAATTTAAAGTGATATATTATCTGGGTTGGTCTTGGACGTTACTTTGCAAAAGCCTTAGGCCACCACCAGCTTTGGGAGGCTAAATCTATCAATCTAAAAGATAGGGAGCAAGTGTCATTCAGCGGTTCCCTAGGTGATATGTTTAATAAGCTCCACCTTCTTGTGGATGTGTGCAAGAAGAATGTGTTTCTGAAATACAATACAAAACATACCCTAAGTAATGTATTTCAGATTTGCAAAATGTAGACAACGCCCTCTAGTGGATTTTTCATCTGAAACGTGGAACGAAACGTACCCAGAGCAATGTATTTTACGGTTCAGCAAAATGTAGGCCATGTAGACTAACTTTTAATGAGCCAGGTTTGGAAATATTTGTAGGCAAGCTAAAATGGCATATAGTTGCAATAGTAAATGTTTATTTATTCCTTTTTGACTATTTGTTGTGAAGTTTACTGTAAGTAATTTCTTGTTTTGAACTCGGTAGAGCATAAACTAAACTGAACTGTGGAACTGTTTACTTGCAACAATGTTATAAAGCATCGCCAAATTCACATTAATCCATTTTGGAAAAATCTGAGCATGCTTTTAGTGCCACTCTCTGTGGACTTTTCACTTAAAAATAAATAAATAAATAACACCAAACATGCAATCAACACACTAAAATATAATTTGAAACAATTATCTGTTAGCCAGGGTTGAGTTCAGCTCTTGGCTTTCAAATCTCATACATTTTTGCTCAAATTATTCCTTTTTATAACAGTTAAAGTACTGCCACTGGGTAATTGATAGCTGAGCTATTTCAAACCAACGATCATTGTACTCTAGAGTGTGAATCAAACATCACCATTTCAATTCTGCACTTACTCTGGCTGCTTTGAATGTGACCTCTGATTGAATGACACAGACATGACCGACCTGTTCTCTCTGATTTATGGCCTCATATCCACACACACACACACACACACACACACACACACACACACACACACACACACACAGACACACACACACACACACACTCTTGTCAATGTTATATTGATTCATTGACACTGTGCACACTTCAATTAGGAGATTACATTACGACGGAAATTCATTACTTGAGACATGCCAGCACTGGTTAATAGAATGCATGTAGCCTTAAAGGCATAGTTCACCCAAAAATGAAAAAAAGTAAAAATGCGCCATCGTTTACTCACTTATTTAAAGTCTATTTGAGTTTATTTCATTTTTTTAAACACAAAAAATATATATTTTTTAAATATTGTGGTTGCATTCTTCAAAATATCTTCTTTTGTGTTCAACAGAAGAAAGATAAAGGTTTAAAACCCACACGAGGGAGAGTATATTGTCAATTTTGCTTAAACTATCGCTATAAGTAAAAAGAAGCAGAAGAAAGCAGTTTATTTTTGTTCTGTTTTAGCACAAGAACAAGAATCAATCATTTCTGCTGTATGTTTATAGCAGTTTGGCTGGACGTATGACTTGCTGAAGCTTCAGGAGAAAAAAGAAAAATGTGGTATCGTCTGCCCTGTTGTTGTAGGTTTGTCCTCTTAGTGAAGCCATCGATCACATAATCCATTTTAGCCACGAAAGAAGAGAAACCCTGGTCCTCTGATAGCAGCTACTGATTGATTATGGCTCATAAATCCAATGTTATGACAGGAAGAACAGATAATTCACCTGTGCGAGTTGTGCATAAGCCATCTGGGGGAAATATATAACCTCTTGTATCTCTGAGAGTCGCCACAACCAGCTCTGTAACACAGATCACTGACATATACAGCATTTTAACAGATGTAAAACCAATAGTTCAGCCAAAAATGGAAGCTGCCTGAGCTTTAGCTTTAGTGGAACATTTAAACACATACACTTATTAATACACTTTATTGAACATGTAGACATCACCGATATACTAACTACAGGTTAACTATGTTTATATATTTAACTGTTAATGGCTAGCTTAAAGTTCATTCATTTATTTTCTTTTCGGCTTAGTCCCTTTATTAATCCGGGGTCGCCACAGCGGAATGAACCGCCAACTTATCCAGCATTTGTTTTACGCAGCGGATGCCCTTCCAGCTTCAACCCATCTCTGGGTAACACATCCATACATTCTCATTCACACACATACATACACTATGGACAATTTAGCTCACCCAATTCACCTGTACCGCATATCTTTGGACTGTGGGGGAAACCGGAGCACCCGGAGGAAACCCACGCAACCACGGGGAGAACATGCAAACTCCACACAGAAATGCCAACTGGCCCAGCCGGGGATCGAACCAGCGACCTTCTTGCTGTGAGGCGAACATGCTACTCACAACGCCACCGTGGCGCCTAGCTTAAAGTTATTAGTAACTAATAAAGTTATGGTAAAAAAACGAATTTTTTTACAATTTTGATTGCAGTGCAATATTGTGCATCTTTTGTAAAGCTGCTTTGAAACAATAATTATTGGGAAAAGCGCTACACAGATAAACTTGAGTTGAATGGAATTGAATTTAAAGATTTTTAGCTGAAACAGTGGTTTTTGGTAAATGAAAAAATGAATATCAGTGACTTTAAACATTATGAAAGGAAGAAACAAAACAATGTACAGGCTATTTTAAATGAATGTCCATGCAATGACATCTTATCTTATGAAGCGAAAAATTTGGTCTGCGCAAAAAATACATTGTTAAATCTGCATCCTAGTGATGGGTGTCTGAATTGAGATAGCGATCTTCTAACATTCAATTCAATTCATGTTTATTTCTATAGCTCTTTTACAGTGTAGATTGTGTCAGTCCAGTTTAGTTCAGTTCAGTGTGGTTTAGTTTTCACCGCTGAAAGTCCAAACATTGAAGAGCACAAACATCGATGTGCAACTCCACAAGCCACAACCAAGCAAGCCAGTGGCGAGGAACAAACTTCTCCAATTGACCAAGTGAAGGAAAAAACCTTGAGAGAAACCAGGCTCTGTTGGGCAGGACTATTTCTCCTCTGGCCAAACTTCTTGTTCAGAGCTGCTGTCTAGGCGCCGGAGGCTGGAGAACACTGGACGTCCAATGCGGAGACTTGTCTGTCACTGTGGTCTTTCAGAAATCAGTCTCACGCTCTCCGCTCCTCCATGACCACCACAGCATCTGCTCAGGGTACGGCCTGGTCCAGTATTATGGATACCTTGGCATTATTTCTTCACAGGTCTTGGATCGCATCAATGGCACTGCATAATCTCTAGGGGCCTTGGGATGACTATCACCAGGTGGAAATAGAGCATAAAGAAAATGATTAGCGTAGCTGCTGTTCATAGTATATTTAAACGAGATACAAGAATGAAGTGTTATAATTGAAAATAGCAGTTATATAAACAAAAATAAATAAAAACACGTGAGAGTTTCTAACAAAATATCTGGTAATTATGCAGCTTTTTTCTAGACAAATGATCTGTTAACAATAGAAAATAATAAAAACATGTATTATACACTACCTGACAAAAGTCTTGTCATCAATCCCAGGTGTAAGAGCAACAAATAATCACTTGACTTCTAGTTGATCAATTGGTAGTGGCAGAAGGTAGATTTCTCCGATGAATCATCTGTTGAGCTACATCCAAATCATCACAAATACTGCAGAAGACCTACTGGAACTGACATGGACTCAAGATTCTCACAGAAATCTGTCAAGTCTGGTGAAGGAAAAATCATGGTTTGGGGTTACATTGGGGCAACATCAACAGCCTGAGGTATCAAGACATTTACAGTATGCTGCCCCTTACATTCTAAACCACAGGAGAGGGCAAATTCTTCAGCAGGATAGTGCTGCTCCTCATACTTCAGCCTCCAGTTGTCAGTGAGTAAAAGATGAGAGGAGGAAGCCAAAAATAAAACCCCACCTTCTACTTAATATAATGTTTTAGGTGAAAATACACCATCATGCTCGCGTATGGATCCAATCAGGCACGTGCACAAAGAGGGCTCAACCTGTGCAGTGCAATGCCCTTTTTACTCTTGGATAAAAAGTGCCACTCAGGAAATGAATAAAAGTGCCCCCTGGTTTTCAGTTCGCGAATCACTACCCCCTGCCACCCCTCACAATTTTCATTCCACCCCATAAATAATTTTCTAGATCCACCCCTGATCATACTGAAATAAAACTTGCTGCAACTTCTGGTTCTGACTTTAACACTCACTAGACATTTCTCTAATAAACTGCCATGATATGCATAACAACCAGTGTAATAAATCACCTCCAGACTCACGTCCACTTGTTTTGGAATACGCACTTGAGTTGATTTGCACTTTAACATTGTTTTAGATCCATATTTTGAGTCCACTCTGTACTCTTAAATTGTGCTTTGTAAAATGCAATATTGCTCACAAAAAGCCTTCGGTCTTTGGCCAGCTTTATTTATTGCGAGCGCTACATGCTAAATTTCTTCAGAGTACATCAGGCTCAATCTGCCATCATTCTGCGGCTGTCAGCGCTGTAATCTCGTTGTATGCAAACACAGTTTTCATTTTATGCCTTCATGGAAATAGCTATAAATACTTTCCATCTCACTTGCCTTTTTATTAAAGGAAGTCTGAATGGCTGAAGGTAGACTTTATTAAAACTGTATTTCCTCAGTCATAACTGTATGACATTTCCTCCAATTGTGACAGATGCTATTATTCTTTCTCTTCGGGTGTCATTCATGATTAAGTCACAATGGGCTGCGGAAATGCTGGCAGTCGCTGTCCAGCACAATGATGGGAGTTCATGGAAGTTGATAATCCTCTCGTGGCCTTTTGCTTTCTCAAAGAACAGCTTTTCTACTGTTATGACACTAAAAACACAATATTTTAGCTGAGAGAGTGTCTCATTATGCATTCAGGGACAAAAAAAAATCACAGACTAATGACTCAAAGCACATTGTGACAGCAACAATTAAGCTGT
This sequence comes from Danio albolineatus, assembly GCA_903798035.1. Taxonomy (NCBI): domain Eukaryota; kingdom Metazoa; phylum Chordata; class Actinopteri; order Cypriniformes; family Danionidae; genus Danio; species Danio albolineatus. The sequence continues at coordinate 6,322,203 of CAIGQQ010011173.1, forward strand.
GTATTTGCAGTGTGCTGAAAAACGTCATGAAGTCGAGTCTTAGATTACCCATTCAAATGGACCTGCCATGATACTAATGAGGAGTTCTATAATTAGTGTCCAAGCTGACGCTGGGTTTGACATCTCACTAAGATGCCTGACAAATAACAGAGTCCAGTTATTTTCTTAATTTCTCAAACTTTCCACAGAATGACTCGCCAACTTATCCAGCATATGTTTTACGCAGCGGATGCCCTACTAGCTGCAACCCATTACTGGGAAACACTCATACATTCTCATTCACACTTAGACACTACGGACAATTTTAGCCAACCCAATTCGCCTGTCTTTGGACTTTTGGGGGAAACCGGAGCACCTGGAGGAAACCCACACAACCACGGGGAGAACATGCAAACTCCACACAAAAAATGCCAACTGACCCAGCCGAGGCTTGAACCAGTGACCTTCTTGCTGCGAGGTTATCGTGCTACCCACTACGCCACCGTGGCACCCTAATTATATTGCAATAGAAAACTTTTTTTTTTTAATTCACAATAATATGGTTATACTGTATTTTTATAACGCAGCCATGATGAGCACAGGAGACTTTCAAAATCAATCAATGTATTTAATGATTTAAAAATTGAAACTTTTAAGCAACATTAGCCCATAATTCTGTGGGATTTTCCAATCTCTGTTTCAGTGACTTTCAATGAAAAAAAAAGAACTTTAATTTA
>CAIGQQ010011173.1:6327918-6347927 GCA_903798035.1 Danio albolineatus
TTTTTTTCCCAACATTAAAAGCTGCTTATGTTCAGACGATTGTCACACAACTGTAAATATAAACATATATAAATATATATAAACTCATTGTAAAGTGTTTGTCATTTTCAATAAAAACCTTCTAATCTAAATTCATAGATGCAAATGTAAAATACTTGTAAATGGCATCAGTATGTCAAAATATCTGTCATATTACAGTACACGCAAAAACGGTCAGCAGAGGGATACTGAATGATATTCCACTATGTGTGTTTTGTTTCGTCTCCCTCAAAGGAAGCAGAAAGTTTCTCATCTAATGCCTCATTAGGGTTTCTGAGAAAGGAATCAATGAACGAGACATTTTGTGTTGTTTACTGAGACTGTGCTGTCAATAAAAGAGCAGCTATTCTAGAGTCATGAATAAGCTGTGACCATAAATGCTCCGATCAATGGAGATTTCTCATTTCAGGAACGATTCAAGCTTTGCTTTTCCTTTGATTTCCTGCATTTAGCTTGGTTACAAAAGCTCTGCATCACACACTTGAGTCAATACAGCACAAGAGGAACAATGCAGTGTCTGTGTAAATACATTATATATGTACTAACCAAGGCTCATTCTGATTTACATACCCCCTATATACCCCTATATCTGGAGAGTGCTAAATACATCACGGGAGGTATGTTTTTTTTTTTGTTGCAGTTTTTGTTTTCGCGAATCCGCCAGAGGCCGCTGTGTACGCTTTTTCAGATTTTTTACATTTCTCCCGCAAGTCGCATTCGGGCCTGCTGTTCTTGCATAAATCCACCAGACCCTGCTGTTGACTGACTGACTGACTGCCGGGCTCTCCCACGCCCTTCCCTAAACCCAACCAATAGTGTTTTCAAAAGCATCGATTGACCAGCACCCACCCACTTCCCTAAACCCAGGGCCGGATTAACCAATGGGTATTATGGGCACAGGCCCAGGGGCCCGTGCACACCAGGGGCCCTTGCGAGGGGCGAAAAAATGCCAATTTTGGAGTGTCTATTTAGGCTAACTGCAAATAGCGCACCTCGTTGGAATAAGCTAATTGAGAGATTCCCGCCTATCACTGTTTGATTGACAGAGACAACATAACTAAAGTGCGTACTAACAGCAGCGTGAGTGGCGTAACTTTTGAAGCGTATGGCAATATGATTTGACACGATCGATCATGAAGCCGGTTCGAATCCAGCGTCTGACGAACACGTTCTTCTTTTCCCCCACTATATTTCAGATTTTACTGACTTTTCATCACGAGGAAGACAAGTAGGAATCATTAATGATTGTGTGTATTATGGAAGACTCAGATTCATAGAACTGGATTGGAGAGGTGTTATATCCAAATCATGTGCATTGTAAGTTTTTAGGAATTATACATTAAAAATACCCTTAAATATACATTTTTAGTACTGCTTCAATGAACTTTAACAAGTATATTAAAATCCATAAATTTTCACCAGTTATATAAGTCTTTTTTTTTTCAAAGTGTGCTTTAAATGCTTTATAAATAAGTTAAATCTTTGTAGACTACAAATATATGTACTGTATATCATTTATTTTTAAAAATGTGGGCAATACATTATAGATTAATTTTATTTAAAAATATATTAATCTTAGGGGTATGGCCAGGTAGAGGGCCCTACAAGACATTGTGCCCAGGGGCTTCTGAATTCTTAATCCGGGCCTGCCTAAACCCAACCGATAATGTTTTCGAAATGCTATCCAGAAAAAGGAAAGCCCTCACAGCCGCCTGATTTTTACCATGTTTCAGATTTTACCACATTCTCACCCTGTTATTTACTTATTTGTTTTATTTTTTGCCTTTTGTTTTTGTCTTACCTGCTTTCTGAAACTGTTCTTCTCTGAACTCCAACCCTGTTGTCACGGTCAACTTTGTTCTGCGTCTCAAGTCCTCTGATGTACACGTTGAGCCAGTAGGAAAACCATCCATACGGAAGTAAATGGTCGACTGGTAAGCGTGACAAGGAACGGCATCATACTAACACCAATTCCAACAGCAACTTAGTTTTTCCATGCGGTTTCCCATCCAGGTACTGACCGGACTCAGCCCTGCTTAACTTCAGTGAGAAACCGCTCTTGGGCTGTGGCTGTGGCAACGTATATAAACATCTTTTAATTTTTCTTTTAGATTGACACACGTCATCATTAACTTATTGGTTATAATTCTCAGTATTTTATTGACTGGTGTAATTAAGTTGAGCGATCATAGTTAATGACAGCTCTCAAAATGTCAAATATCCAGAGATCAGTGGTATCTGTAATGAGAGACTGGCTGTGTTTAACTGCAGACGTTTCGCTCATGTACAGACTCATCTAATGAGTTAATGGTGTGGAAATGCTAATCAAACCTCAAGGTGGCAAACTTGTCTTAATGATACAACCGTTTCTCTCCGGCTCTAATTAAAAGGCCATTGCATCTGCTTCATTAGCCGTGTAAGGCTAAAACGAGGTAACTGATATGTGACTCTTGCATTATCAACAGAGTGCTGAGGGAAGGACAATAAAGGTCTTGGCCTTCAGCGTCCGCCATTTGTTATATTACACTAATGATGGACACAATCAAATTTAGGAGGAAATAATGATGAGCTGCCGGTCTGCATTAGGGTTTCATGATTACCGGTTTCAAGATAAACCACACACACACAAAAAAAAGTTTAATTTTATTGTTTCAAATTTTCATTTTCATTACAACCATGATTGATTACTGTGATTTTCATAACTCGCTCTCAATCCTGTAACACTATGATTGTCTAATCTTGAAAGGCTGCAATGTAAATGCATGTTTAGAAAGATTGTCCATCCGTCCATCCATCTGTCTGTTGTTTTACTCTGTAGTCCTGTGGTTCCATCCATCCATCCATCCATCCACCCATCTCACTTTGATTAATTTCAGTAAATGCCATCTATCCATCCATCCAGGGCGCCGCTAAGGGGGGGAAGTTAGGACGATTCTAAGGACCCATGCACTCTAGGGGCCCACAGAGATCTGCTTTATAATCAATAACAGTACTATAATGTGATATAAAATATGAGTGTACCTCTACATTACAAGTAAAACAATTTATTAGAAATAAAAAATAAAAATACGTCTTCTATCTGCCTCTCGTGTCTGTCACTGTCAAATTGCACCCCCCTCCTTTCGCTGTATGGTTCAGTCCGTCAGTAGCGGGAAGAGAGTTGATGCTTTGTTGAGTGCGATCGCCAGGTAAACTGTCAAACAAGTAATGTCCTCGAGGTTAACATCAGCTGCATCCCAAATCGCATACTTGTGCACTACCTATGCAATAGTGTAAGTAGTGCATTTGCACTGAAAACTCTAACAATAATAAGTGCACTTTAATTACCCGCATGATGCACTCAGCATCATTTATGGGTCTCATTGTAATATAATTTTGTGTCTTATTGATTTTTGTCACTGTTCCAGTGTATTGCACACTGTATGAGACACTATTGCAGTACAGTTATTTAAATAGTTACACATTGGTGTTTTATGTGTTTAGAAATGTTAAATTCTCTGTGAATATTTGATTACTGTTCCTTTTTTTGTACTGCATTTACATTTGAACAATAAATCATCTGCTGGCGACAGTCATGGCCGTTCTCTTACTAAATACTGATAAGTAGTGGACAAAATCAATAATAAAATGCATAGGTCAGTATAACTACATTGCAGACAAAGAGTTTGGATAGCTAGCTTGGTAGTAGGGGGCCCGTCCTCTTATTTATCATGGGGCCCAAAATTGTTAGTGGAGCCCCTGCATCCATCCATCTCATTTTTTATTAATTTTTAGTAAATGGCATCCATCCATCCATCTCAGTTTGATTAATTTCAGTATCTGCTATCCATCCTTCCATCCAAGTATGATTCATTTTTGTGAATGCTGTACAACCATCCATCCATCCGTCTCACTTTGATTAATTTCAGCAAATACCATCCATACGTCCATCTTTGATTTACTTAGTAAATCCCTGCCATCCATCCATCTATTTATCCATCTCACTTTGATTCATTTAAGTAAATCCATCCATCCATCCATCCATCCACCCATCCACCCATTCATCCATCCATCCTTCCATCCATCCATCCATCCATTCATTTGTCCATCATCAATCCATTTATGTTTGATTAATTTTAGTGAATGCCATCCATCCGTCTGTCTTTCCATTCATCCATCAATCCATCCATCCATCGATTCCACTTTGATACATTTTAGTAAATGCCATCCATCCATCCATCCCACTTTAATTTCATCCATCCATCCATTCCACTTTGATACATTTTAGTAAATGCCATCTATCCATCCATCCCACTTTAATTTCATCCATCCATCTGTCCATCTGTCAGTCCGTCTGTCCATACATCCATCCCACTTTAATTTATTTCATCCATCCATCTATCTATCCGTCCATCTGTCAGTCCATCCATCCATCCATCCATCAATCTATTCATCCATCCTTTTGAGTTTGATTCATTTTAGTGAATGCTGTACGTTCGTCCATCCGTCAGTCCGTCTATCCATCCATCCATCCCAGTTTGATTCATTTCATTAAAAGCTGTCCATTTATTTGTCCATCCATCAGTCTCTTCATCCTTTTGTCCGTCTGTCCATCCATTCATCTGTCTATTTGTCCATCCGTCTGTCCATCCATCTGTCATCATGAGAATAACCCAATAAAAAACATGCTAGTCAAAATGATTGACTTATTTAATGGCAAAAACCTTTCGAATATTAGGTTAAGAGTAATAATTCAAATGAAAGATCATGATATGATAGATGAAGACATTTTGTAAATTTCCTTAATATTCAGAAGTATATCAAAATTTCATTTTTGATTAGAAAAAACTTGTTTAAAGGCAATTTTCTGAATGTTTAGGTTTCTTTTTTAATTTGATAATGTATGTTAATATAGATATCTTGGCCAAATATTATTATTTATTCAGATAATGTATAAATAAAAGAACTTGAACCCTGTGGTCCAGGGTTAAACATCAGTATGTATAATTTAATAATAATATATAAATCTGTGTTTGTTGTTGAATTTACCATCTTGATGTGACTGTGTAAAATAAGTGAAATAGTTCCTCAAATGTGTGTTTGTTGTCATCTCTGAGAAGTCCAGAGGTGATCCGTCTTTACTGACACTGACTCAGTTTACCTGTAATCTTATCGGTCCATTTTTCCTTCCCCTCCAATTTCATTTGGTCTTTGACTTTCAATTTCCCTGACTCATAAAAGTGTCTTGATTAGTTTAGTGAATCTGATTAAACTGAGCACCATCAGCCTGAGCCACGGTTTCTTTCATCCTATCGCACTTGTGCTGTGTGGATATCCTTTAAATGTTTTTTTTTATGGACACTCTAAGAAAAAAGGTGCCAATTGTATTTATTTTTGCTTACTTGCAATGAGAATAGTGCCATCTAAAGGCATTAAAAATAAAAATAATGAAATATGTAACCGACTGTATAGCTCACTATAGAAAGGCTTTTCTGATTCTTTGAGTTTTCAAATTTTTTATTCATTTCTTATGTAATTTTTGACTGAAGGAGCCTTGTGATTTTTATTTTTTATTTTTTTTATGACCATTTAACTTTAACTATTTATCTCAGCATAAATAAGTACCCCCCTCACAGATCTCTCTTTTAAGCTAATATTATGCTTTACAACAATATATATTGTGTATACATTAGATTAGTCGGTACTAAAGACAATACTAGAACTAATCAAACAAAAAAATAATAATAATTAAGATTGCAGTCGAAAAACTAGTCCACCCAGAATAATATGTTGGAGAAAAATATGAAATAAAATGTTAATGAACAGGACAAATCAAGAGAAACATTAAAAAGATAAAGTTTTACAATAACTCATTTGAATAAAAAATGATAAATGTAATATCCTTCTATTTGAAAAGATGTTAGGTGACCAAACTTTTATTTTTATGAATATAACTGTTTCAAGAGTTCACACTTCGCTGATGATTTATCATAAACTTTTTTGGCATGCTGTCCTGGGAGATCAAGGAAATTGAGCTCAGGTAGATCTCAAACTCCTGGGCTGAAGTGGCTAAGGTAAACAACTTTGAGAATCAGGAGACCTAAACAAAGTGCCTGTTTTGCTTTGTCTTTTACGTATAAACTTAGAACACTGTCTAACCCTTGATGGTTTCTTAGTTCAGTCCTCATCTTCAGTCAAAAATTTGGGGGTGATTTTTGATAGCAGCCTGTCATTTGAAGGCCAGATTTCAAGCATCTGTAAAACTGCTTTTTTTCATCTTAAAAATATTGCCAAACTTCGACACATGCTATCAATGTCTGATGCGGAAAAGCTCATTCATGCTTTCATGACGTCTCGATTGGATTACTGTAATGCATTACTAGGCGGCTGCCCTGTTGGCCTGATAAACAAACTTCAGCTAGTTCAAAATGCAGCTGCTAGAGTGCTTTCTAGAACAAAGAAATATGATCATATTACTCCAGTTCTTTCAGCATTGCATTGGCTCCCTATTAAATATCGTATAAATTTTAAAATCTTACTGACTACCTACAAAGCCCTGAACGGCTTGGCTCCCCAGTATTTGCAGGAGCTCCTGATTTATTATAGCCCATCACGTCCGCTACGCTCAATTAATTCTGGACAATTAATTATTCCCAAAATATCAAAATCAACTGTGGGTGGTAGATCTTTCTCTTATCTGGCACCTAAACTCTGGAACAGCCTTCCTAGCACAGTTCGGGAAGCAGACACACTCTGTCAGTTTAAAACTAGATTAAAGACACATCTCTTTACATTAGCATACACATAAAACACAAATGCTTTGGAATCCAAATCCTCTAAAGGATTGTTAGTCTGCATTATTTAGGGCAACCGGAGCCGGGAACACTTCCCAAAACACATTATAATTTAAATGGCATCTCTGCTCATGTTAGTCTGTTTTTTATTATTCCTGAGGTTTCCATAATCCTGGACCATGCCGTATCCTGAGCAGCTGCTGTGGTGGTTATGGAGGAATGGAGAGCATGAGACAGTTTCCTGTAAGACGATCCCTGTGACAGACGAGTCCTCGCATTGTTCCCAAAGGGCCAGCCTGTTGACCAGCCGGTGACCCGCCTGTGGTCTCTCCATGATGGATGTCCAGCGTTCTCCAGCCCCGGCGCCATAGACTGCAGCTCTGCACAAGACGTCTGGCCATAGGAGAAATGGTCGTGCCCAACTGAGCCTGGTTTCTCTCGAGGTTTTTTAATTCTTCACTTTCGCCAATTGGTGAAGTTTTTTTCCTCGCCGCTGTCGCCTCTGGCTTGCATGGTTCGGGACCTGTAGGGCTGCGCATCGATGGATTACTATTCAGTGTTTGGACTCTCAGCAGTGACTATTAAACCACGCTGAAATGAACTAAACTGAACTTCAACACTGAAAACTGGACTGACACTGTTTCAAATTTTTTTTTTATAATGCATGTGAAGCTGCTTTGACACAATCTACATTGTAAAAGCGCTATACAAATAAAGATAAAGATAAAAGATAAAAGGTATAGAGAATACCTTTGGATGGTGGGAGGAAACCAGAGAGCCAGGGGGGAAACCCACTCGGACACTGGGAGAACATACAAACTCCGCACAGAAACACCCACTGATCCGGTGAGCACCAGGGCCGGCCGTGTTCTTGCTGTTGGGCTAACAGTGCTAACCACTGGGCCATCGTTCTGCCCAATCTATGAGAAAAGGAGTAGAATGGGGAGGAAGGGGGAGTTTCTTCCAGACGAAGATAAATGTGGAATAAAGACTATAGTTATTTATAGTAACATAGAAATCATATGATTGGGGACAGGGGCGCCGCTAAGGGGGGGAAAGTTAGGACGATTCTAAGGGCCCATGCACTCTAGGGGCCCACAGAGATCTGCTTTATAATTAATAACAGTACTATAATGTAATATAAATTATGAATGTAGTTATTAGAAATAAAAAATAAAAATACGGCTTATATCTGCCCCTCGTGTCTGTCACTGTCAAATTGCAACCCCCCTCCTTTTACTGTATGGTTCAGTCCGTCAGTAGCGGGAAGAGAGTTGATGCTTTGTTGAGTGTGATCGTCAGGTAAACTGTCAAAGCAGGGATGTCCTCGAGGTTAACATCAGCTGCGTCCCAAATCACATACTTATGCACTATTCTACGCCATTTTGAAGTATAAATAGTGTAAGTGGTGCGTTCACACTGAAAACTCTAAAAATAATAAGTAAATTACCCAGATGATGCACTCAGCATCATTTATGGGTCTCTGCTTATTTATGGGTCTCATTGTAATATAATTTTGTGTCTTATTGATTTTTGTCACTGTTCCAGTGTATTGCACATTGTATGAGACACTATTGCAGTACAGTTATTTAAATAGTTACACACTGGTGTTTTGTGTGTTTAAAAATGTAAAATTTTCAGTGAATATTTGTTTCTGTTTCTTTTTTTTTGTATTACATTTACATTTGAACAATAAATCATCTGCTAGCTACAGTCATGGCCGTTCTCTTACTAAATACTGATAAGTAGTGGACAAAATCAATAATAAAATGCATAGGTCAGTATAACTACATTGCAGATAAAAAGTTTGGATTGCTAGCTTTGTAGTAGGGGGCCCATCCTCATATTTTATCATGGGGCCTAAAATTGCTAGCGGCGCCCCTGATTAGGGATAATGATTAGCTAATACCAGACCGGCTCTGGTAAATCATAAGCACATGATCCTCTCGAAATTAGTTTATAAATAAACTTCACTCAATAAAACGAATAACTGTTTAAAAATCTTACTTTATTCACTGAGAATTAATAAAGATATTCATTTTCAAAAGGGGGTGTACTCATTAATGCTGAGCACTGTGTGTATTTATATCTATCTCACAAATAAATAAAATAAAACAAGCATTTTCTGTCTAGTTTTGTCTGCATGTTTCAGAATGAGTACTCAGACAGAGATATTAGAATGTATGAAAATTCAGCAGTACGTTTTCCAGATGATATCATGATAGTATTCACTTCATTCCTTTTCTAAGACCTGCTGTGAACACTAGTTTTGAATTTTGCTCCTGGGACGAGTCAGAAAGAGTCATACAAACCTCTGTGTCAGAGATGAGATGCTAATCGATGTTTCTCAGCTGTAATTAAACTCTGATGGCATCCACAGACCTGTTTAATTAATTTCTGGATGAGAAGTTTGGCGTCCTATTTGATACCCAGCCACATAAAAGTGTAGATCTCCATGACCTTGATGAATGTCAGATGTTTAGAAAGGTTAGGCCAATCCAGACTAGTCATGTGTTGATATTCAAAAATTCAATATATTGTTATGAACATGATATTTTTCTTATTCATTCATTCATTCATTCATTCATTCATTTTCCTTCGGCTTAGTCCCTTATTTATCAGGGGTTGCCACAGCGGAATGAACTACCAACTGTTCCAGCATATGTTTTATGCAGTGCATGCCCCTCCAGCCACAACCCAGTAATGGGAAGCACCCATACACACTCATTCATACACATACATTACGGCCAAATTAGTTTATTCAATTCACCTATAGCACATGTCTTTGGACTGTGGGAGAAACCGGAGCACCTGGAGGAAACCCACGCCAACACAGGAAGAACAATTCTAAACAGAAATGTCAACTGGCCCAAATGGGACTCAAACCAGTGACCTTCTTGCTGTGAGCCAACAATGCTAACCACAGAGCCACTGTGCCGCAATATTGTTATTATGGGCATAATAATTATTGAAACTTTTTTTAAGCCTTTTAAGAATACTCAGATTGTTCACTCTAAAAAATGTCGTGTTATTTTAACCCTATCTTGGGTGTAATACTGACTAACCCAACTGCTGGGTTGATTTCCTTAAATAAATATGACCAAATTTGAATTTAATTTAGTTCATATTTTACCCAGTTTGGGTTTAAATAACCCAGCATTTTTTTAGAGTATTGTATTGGCAGTGGTTCATCACAATACTGAATGATTGAAAATTTAATAGATGGGCTGTAAATAACAGAAGGGTTTGAGGGGGTTTGACCCCTGTAAATGAGGCTTGATCCTCTCTGAAGGACAACAAAACAACATGTTGGGGTTTTACTCTTTTTAAATAATGGGAAAAAAAGTTTACACTGTGTATCTTAGTAATATTATAAATTAAAAATAATAAATAAATAGTATACCAGAGCTGGGTTGCGGCTGGAAGACCATCTGCTACATAAAACATGGATAAGTTGGCGGTTCATTCTGCTGTGGCAACTCCTGAAGAAAAAAGGGACTTTGTCGAAGGAAACTGAATGAATGAAATAATTTAAATATACATTTGGCCACCCCTATAATGGTTCATAATGTTGTTAATGCATGTTCATGCTCGGCAGGTTATATGGAAAATATAATCAGTATTCTTCAGGTAACTACTGTAAAAAAAAAGGTTGTCTTAAATTTTTAGGCTGAATCAAATTAACTTTAAGAGTCCATTGAACTTATATTATATTAAACTGACTTAAAACAGCTTGCATAACTTATAAAATTAAGTTAGAAAATGATTAACTTTTTTTTTTTTTTTACTTTTTCATCAACAAGAAATTGTTACTTTTCAAAAAAAGTAATCCAGTTACTTTACCAATTGTTTAGTTTTCCAGTCCTATATATGACGATTACTTTTGTCATAAAAGGCCTTTTTTATTATTATTACAAACCAGCAAACCCAGACTAGGTGAAAAAGTAATTGAAAATTTATGTAATGCATTCTCTCTCTAAAAAGTACCAAATTTAGTTACTTTTATAAAGAAGAAACGCTAGATTGTGTTTTTAAGTAACTTTCCCCAACAATCTGAAACACAGTGTTAAAAATGAGTTAAACCCCCCCCCCCCCCCCCCCCAATTGTTGTTTTTTTGGCTTTTTTCCTGTGTACATGTGCTACTATAACAGCTCCTGAGCTTCATCTAAGAGTGATTTGTTGTTTAAAGATTACGCACATCTGTAATCAGCCATTTAAATGAGCGTTCTTCAAATGATCGACCTGCTAAAGCTCAGTTCTCGAATGTGGAATTACAACACGATTAATACAGATTGATTGGTACAATTATGACTAGCAAATAAAACAGATGGCTTTTTACTGTTTTCTGTATTGAACGCACATACAATGTTCATTTTCATTAGCGGTTATGGGATAATAATACTCTGCTGTGGGGATTTGGATGCTTGAACATGCAAGGCTTGCTCTAAAGTCTCTGATGAAGCACATTTGCATGTTAACATCAGATTAATTCATTAACTGATGCTCCTGCTGATGAGAATCTCTCTCTCTCCATGACTCTGTTTTTTCTTCATGTCAAACGCACTGTGAGAAGACTGATGTGATGCTTACAGAGAGAGTTTGTAGCATGCCATATTTATGTTGGTGATTATAGCTTTATGGGCTGTTTTAATGAATGCCATATTACTGACGCTGTAACTCCCCCATGTGTGAATTTCCTTAATTCGTGCCATCAGTCTCTGTAACAGAAAAGCATGAGAGGAGTGTTTGACACATTTTTATGTACAGAAACAACAATGAATCTTTGTTTCTGCGTTATTGGCTTGTGACAGAGACTTGGGGCTCATATTGCTACTATGATTTGGCTCTACACTACCTGACAGATATCTTATTGCCTATCTAAGTTTCAGGTACACCAAATAACTTATTAATAAAGTCATCTGGAATGGCAAAGAAAATATTCTTTAAGGACTCCCAGAGTTCATCAAGATTTTTTGAATTCATCATTAATGCCTCCTTCTTCATCTTACCCCAGACATGCTCAATAATGTTCATGTTTGGTTACTGGGCTGGCCAATCCTGGAGCACACTGACCTTCTTTGCTTTCAGGATCTTTGATGTGCAGTCTGAAGTATGATAAGGGGCGCTATCCTGCTGGAGAATATGCCCTCTCCTGTGCTTTGTAATGTAATAGGCAGCACAAATGTGTTGATTCCTCAAGCCGCTTTTCCACTGCACATGACATTTGGACACGACTGTCGGAATACGCCCCCTTGTGGCAGACGCACAGTATTTTCAGTGTTGTCGTGAACCATGGAGGAGAAGATGATTCGAAATAAATGTGTCCCAAATAAAGTGCAAAAAGAGCCTTTATTCTCCGTGCGTTCACCATGGTTGAGTGAATACTAGAAACTCATAGACCCCACACTTTTGGAGGGAATGTGGAGAGAGCATTAAAAATAATATTTTTCATTACTCATTTATGAATATAAATGTTTTTTTAAATATAGATTTTTTTCTGATTCAAAAAATAACAAAAAACTCCTATTTCTCATCTTGCTGCTTGGACAACACTGGCATACATCACATCCGGTCGGCCGGTCGCATATGGTCTAGTCGCAGGAGTTCAAATATTTTAACGGAGCCGCAGCTCAAATCGGATCCGAATTTTCCTCATACGGAGATGATCGGAACTCCACGCAGCTCTTGGACTACTCTCCATTAGAAATGAATGACTTCCTGTTTGTCGCTTGTCGTTTGTCGTGTGCAGTGGAAAGACGGCTTCAGGTTGTTGATGTTGCCATTTACTCTGCAGATCTCTCGTACGCCCCCATACTGAATGTAATCACAAACTATGATTTTATAAGTTCCATATTACAGCTTTATAAATAATGTTATGAGAGATTAGAGTTTTAAATGTAACATTTTGAATGTACAAATATGAAATGTCGCCGTGTACAGTATTGTTAGACCATTTAACATACACATAATACAATACTACAGTATTGTTAGACCATTTAGCATAAGGAAAACATGAATGATTCAGGAATCTGTTAACAATTAATTGCACATTTTGTTGTGTACTCAGGAACAATAATTGTTTGCTTTTGACAAAACTGATTTGGTGAAGTTAAAACAAAAGCAAACAAACAAAAAAAGTACATACCTGTAGACTGATGCTGTTTTAGACCTGGTTGACAGTGAATAGCGAGAGTGTTGTTTGCTGTGAAACTCGTTTATGGGGCCAAAAAACAGGACAAATTCTGGATATTTGCAGTTTAATTCAATTGTTTTTCAAACTTGCAGTTTACAGATCAAATTTACAAGTGTTTTTTTTTCCCTAGTGGTCTATATACAGCGGGGAAAATAAGTATTGAACGCGTCATGTTTTTTCCTGAGAATAATATTTCTAAAGGAGCTGTTGACATGAAATTGAACCAGATTTTGGTAAAAACACAAACAATACAAACATAAAAATTAAGCAAAACAAAAAAAATCTAAAAAACAAGTTATGTGTGATAACAATAAAAATGACAGAGAAACTACTGAACTACAGAAACACATAATACTTTATATAAAAGACTTTGTGGTGATGGTTGTTTAAAGAGGCCTCTCATATGGAGAATGAAGTCACATCCATTGCTCAGGTGTGAGGTGGATTTTTATCTTCAACAGAGTGTAAAAATCTTGATGGTTAAGTGGATCTCATCTATCAAATCTGATCTTTGATTTCTATTTTCTATTGGATTTAGGTCAGGTGGTTGGCTGGGCCATACTACAGCTTGATTTACTTTCTCTGAAAGCATTTGAGAGTTCCCTTGGCTGTGATTTCATTGTCCTGCTGAAATATCCACCCTGGTTTCACCATCATCCTGCTAATGTAGATGTTGGACTGAAGCAGTAAATGTTAATTTAGAATGATGAAGGACAAAATGTTGCTGAATAACTACTGAGAGATTTCAGCTGCTGTCTGGGGTTTCCCTGCCTTTCTATACCTCCCTTTCTTCATGTGTTCAATACTTTTTCCCTGCGTCATTTCATTTTATTACACAAAACTTTATTAGTAAACTAATTAGATTTGTTTTCTTTCCATATATGGATTACTTTGGTTGTAACCAACATCCGGGGAAAATTTCAAGTCAACGCCACGTTTAAGTGAAGTTTATTTCTAAACTAATTTCGAGAGGATCACGTGCAGATGATTGCTCGCAGCTGGACATGCAATTTATGATTAACCAATCAGATGAGTCCTAAGCCACTATATATACCCTAAGTTCCATATCACAGCCATCTTCGTTTTGAAGAATCCCCCCTTCCACCCCTACTCCTCCTCCTTTCCTAGATGGGTGGCCTGGTGGCCCAGAGGTTAGCACTGTTGCCTCACAGCAAGAACGTTACTGATTCTAGTCCTTACTGAGCCAGCTGACGTTTCTGTGCGGAGTTTACACGTTCTCCCCGTGCTCACGTGGGTTTCCCCCGGGTTCCCCGGTTTCCTCCCACCGTCCGAAAACATGCAACTTAAGTCAATTGACTAATTCAAATCAGCTCCATAGACATGCTCCTAATAAGTAGTTATCTCTTCGTAGCAATCACTATCTGTTCATTAGCTACCCGCAGGGGAGTTCTCGAGATCTACCTGAGCTCAAACTCCCCTCTCGCCTTGCAAACGGGAGGGAGCCTCGGGCTCGAGGATCTTATGAGCTCAGGGCTCTCTCCCGGGACAGCATGCCAAACAAGCTTCATAATCAATCATCAGCTAAGTGTGAACTCTTGAAAGATATGTTTTCTGAGAAAAATAATGATGCGTTCAACACTTATTTCCCCCACTGTTCATGAATATAAATTCAAGGAAGACGTTTCCACTGTTAGCTTGATTTATTTATTAAATGAATGTTGCCTTCTCTAGATCTTTTGATATAAAGTGTTATATATGCTGCATAATGACCATGTTTAGTATTTTCTTGGTATAAAACAGTTGGTTTCCTGCAGATCAGTTCTGAGTTTCTTTCCCTGTAAAGATGAGATTAGTTGTTCTCTCACAGAGCAGCAGTCTGCAGTCGGCATGGAAATCAATTTATAAAGAAACTTCAAGTGCAAACTCCAGATTGTTTGAGACTGAACTGATGAGATAAACTATAGAAAAGTTTGGGATGGAGCCTGAGGAAAATGCCGATGATGTGGAAAAGAAAATGAAATACGATGAAAGAGAGAGACGTGGACAGAAGTTGAGGGCCTGAATTTCTCATAATCCCTGCAGTGAGCAAATTCAGCAGAGCAGACAGCAGAAATCACTTCAGAGATCTGTTATTGCACTTCCCTGGCCTGACACTCAAAGCTGTGGTAACCGCTGACATTTAACTCAATTTGATAGATAAACAACTATATAAATGCTCAGGGGATTGTGGGAAATCCTAAATTTGTCGGACTGTGGTGAGACTACAATATTACTTCCTTGAAGCTCTGTAATAGAGAAAGCCATCTGTATTATTTCCATTCATATCAATGGCAGCTGCTTGGCATGACTGAAATATTTAGCTCATGGACATAAAACGAAAGTAACGAAATGGTTTTTCAAGAGAAATGTAGACAAAATGGTACAAGAGTTATTCTATATGTATGTGAGCAGGGCCAGATTAAGAACATGGGCCCTGGGGCTATAACAAACCAGACCCCATTTTTTTTACTGGCTCACAAAAGTAGCTTTTTTTTACTATTATTATTATTATTATTGTTATTGTTATTATTATCCAAATTAATGTTATCTAATTTTCCACTATTTGATTTATACCGCATTTGATTGTTATGAATGTTTTCTATTTTGCTAAAGTAGGTGTAAAGCATACAAAATTAATCACAAAACATGAACTTCAAATTTTAAACAGGCTGCCAAAATCATTCAAAAAATCAATTACAGAAGGTTAGAATCTTTTTTTTTTTCTCAGATACAATGTCTAATGAAAGCCAGCACCAATATTTCATTGCTCTGGATTATTATTGTCGTTTTTATAAAAGGGGCTAAGCAAACATTCATAAAATAGTTTGCCTTCTAACTGGTTCAGCTGGACTTAAGATAAATGCTTGAGATAGACTTGAGATAGATACTCCGCAATGAACCATTTGGGTAGGCTATTTGATTTGGTCTCATACTGTGTTAAATATATCATTTGAGGGAAGGATTGCAAGGGCAGACAATTCAAATTGAGTGTACAGAATCTGTTTGGGAAACAGCGTCTATTTATCATTACGGGCGCGTCAGCTGACAGGCACGTACCTCTAGATGACAGTTTTGAGGATTGCATAGGAGGAGCGACGGCACCTTTAATGAAAAGGAAAGGGAATCCTGCCGTTTTTATGTTTATTTCAGAGTGTTTCACGCCTAAATAAACTGAAAGCACAGAACAGATTTACATTTAGGAGCAAGGGGCGTCCCCTGGTGGTTCGACGGTATGGGTTGCGAATAGGGAGGATCGGCTCTTTACTGTTTATTGACACCCATCGGAGAATGACTGAAAATACGGGAGAAATACGGGAAAATACCTTTACGGGATGATAGTGGGACTATAAAATACGGGAGAATCCCGGGAAATACGGGAGGGTTGACAGGCATGACACCCACCCACTTCGGTCTCCAATTACAACATTGCTAGCGTCTTGAGAACCTCTCATATGTCTTTAATCTTCACCAGCACATGTGACCTCTGTTAGAGAGTAATTCCATCATTCCAAGTTCATAATAGTCCAAAAGGCGATGATAAACATGGCAGTTTGTTCAAAATTCAGGTTGCTGAAGCAATTTAATCCTGTTAAATTTTTTTTTTAAAATTTATTAATTTATTTTTTTTCTGGGCTTCTCATGTTTTTTTCACGTTTCACTCTCGCGTTTGTCCTTTTATTTTCTGAAAGGGTCGGAACGGAAGCACTTCAATAATCACGCGCCCGTTATTATGATCAGCTCAAGAAGTTCGTTATTTCAAATATAGACGTGTACACAAGCGATCACGAGCTCCCTGGAGAAAGTGAAACTGCACGCACTTTTAGACGGCCTCGTAAAACAAAACACTTCTTGGCTTTGTGGCTGTACATTAAGACAACGACAAGGTTTGTTTGAGCTCGGGTCAACCATCGCTTGTTATTATATGCATATAGTATTACGATGTAATGTATCGGCTGTGTATTTAAAACATGGCGGCTCCTTTGTTTACATTCTGGCTAGATCCATGAGCGAGTGCCATTTCTCTGTAGACCAATATCATTCAGCTGTGCGTCTAGTTCCGCCTTTTGGTACCCTTTGCAAAGGGTTACCAAAAAGTGGTACGGTATGGTTCGCTTTTAGGTACCCTTTGACAGTGGAAACAGTCATAAAAGTGTACCAAACTGAACCGTACTGTACCATACCACTCAGTGGAAACAGGCCAGCATGATCCCGCCTATTCCAGCTTCTCTTACTGCAAGGTAATAACGGATATTGTTTATTTTTGGTTCAACCATGCACTTGGTTAGTCTGCCTAACTTGACTAGACCATTCTCAAGGTAAAGTCGAATAAGGAACTGGGAAAAAAGCGACATCTGGTCATTTTTATGGGGACTAAAGAGGGCTATTCGAAATACAGATTGGGCTACAGCCACTCCGAGCTATAGTTTAGCGGCGTCACTGTATTTGAACACCAGCGAGCTGAAAGGAATAATTCACTTTATCGGCATGCGAAAGCATAGCACAAAGAGGCATTTCACGCGTCATGACGCAATTTCATTTTTCAGTCAATCAAGGGCCCCCTCCTCAAGGGCGCTAGGGCTTCAGCGCCACCTAGCCCTTAGTTAATCCAGCCCTGTATGTGAGCACGATTTTGTTACTGAACTCCTTAAGTTTTAACCCCGGGTGTTTTTACCATATCACACACTACACGTCATTTTATTCATTACAGCATCTGACATCAATATTCAAATCAGCTGTCAACACTAGCAAATCATGAACATCGTCCCAGAGCACTGTCCAAATTACACACCTCTACTCCTGTCCAAAACCCAATTGTGGGCGCCCATGAAAGTGTCAGAGCACCGAGCTGCTGACCTCTACTTTATCACACTTTAAGTGCCCTCAGCTTTTATGTGAATGTGAATGAGTCTTGATCGTTAGCAGACAGTGGAGAGAGTCTGCAGGTGAATCATTCTCTCTCTCTCTCTCATGCGCTCAGTGTCTTGGCATGTGCTGATTCTGCTGTCAACAACACATCACGGAGGCGGTGCGCACCTGACGTGGGTTTAATTTATGAGTAAGAGGTGTTGTTGTGCCACTGATGACTCACTGCATTCAAATCTCTGCATTACTAATGATCAGAAGCCCTGAGCTGCAGCAGAGAGGGCTTAAAGTCAGCATCAAAGCAGAAATGACCCCAGCGACCCTTTCTGGTTTATTAATGGAGTATTTACACATTTTGGTGTGGTGGTGTGTGGTGCACTAGACAAAAAGAAAAAAAAAGAATAAAAACTATTTTCACAGAAAAATTGCTTGTAAATTTCACTAAATAATGCATAGAAATGGATAGTAACATGTTGAAATATTTGCAGAAAAATGGCTAGTTACATGCTGAATTTAAATGAAGGAAAATAAATGCTGAAAGAATACAACAAAAAATTAAATGCTGAAAAAATGCTTAAATGCTGGAGAAAATGGCTAGTAACATATTGGGCCCTATTTTAATGGTCTAGGTGCAAAGTCTTAATCGCATGGCGCATAAACATTGTCTGAAAAAGGGCATGCCGGAATCCACTTTTGCTATTTTAAGGACGAAAAAATGCGCTCTGCATCCCTGCGCATGGTCTAATATAGCTGTGCTTATTCTGTTATTGGTGTTGGAGTTATGGGTGTGTTTTTCAGAGTCTCATCTCCCGTTCCCTGTAAGAGTCAGTTGTGTCGCACCATGGCACATTTGCTATTTACATGGCAGACTTTGTAAGTGCAAAAACTGAATGCTTCACTTGCGAGAAAACGGTTAAACAGACCATCTGCAGCACGAGGATAAAGAACGAGCCTCCTCCATTCAGCCTCTTTACTTTCTCTTTACTTCACTCTTTACTTTATTTTCGTGGAGTAAGGAAACAGTGTTCCTCACTCCACTGAAGAGATCCATTAGCCTACATATTTAGTTTCATTTGTTAAGCACAAAGATTTGTTTCAAAACTGTCAAAATTTCTAAATTCAAATTCAAAACGTGAAAATGACAGTTGCGCTGGTCTGAAAAAAGCAACAAATTTCATCACACACATTTGCGCCTTATTGTGCCCGGTGTATGATAGGACCCATAGAGTTTAAATGCTCGAAAGAAGTGCTGAAAGAATACTGAGAAAATGCTTAAATGCTGAAAAAACGGCTAGTAACATGCTTATTTGAAATGCTGGAAAAATGGCTAGTTACATGTTAAAATGCAGAAAAAAATACTTTCAAAAAATTTATTTTAAAATTACAAAATTACAGTTCTATTTGGACATTAAATGGTTATTAAATTATAATAATGTTAAATTTTGACACGAATCAGAAATGTTATATGAATATAGCATATGAAAATTTTGAAGACATTTATTTCCTTTGGAATGAATGGAGTTTCATTACTTTATCAAGCCCAAATTCATAAAAGCCTGCACATGTGCCGTTTACAAATCAGCATCAAACCAACATGTAAATATTATACAAAATTTTTAAAAAACATAATTTAATTTTCAAACATCGATTTACTAGCATAAAAACTCACTTTAAGATGAAAATAGTTGCTGCATGTTTCACAAAGCTTGCCGATTTTGCTTGTGGGATATGGGGAGAAAGCCAAATATACAAAAAAAAATTACACTTTAATAACTTCATCAATAGTTTACATGAATTGTATGTGTAATTGCAAAATATGAGCTTTTTTATATAGTGAAAAATCATTTCACTTTTTTCAGTCGTTCTTAATTGAATAGCAGTCTATTTAATAGAAATGGTCAGTAGGCATTTTTTTTTTTATCTTAACTTATCCTTTTGTAGTTTTTGGCTAAACTATTGAAATAGTATTTTACGTTTACGTTTACGTATACGTTGGCCTCTTTTCACTTCCAATCGTGCCATTTTTCAATTTAATTTCATTTTCTATTTTATTTTTATTTGTGTTTGTATTTTATTTTATTTAGTTTTTCTTTATATTATATATATATATATATATATATATATATATATATATATATAT